>SNQJ01S0005459.1:314653-357218 GCA_010110895.2 Picea sitchensis | reverse complement strand
GGCTAACACAACTGTAGGGGAAAGAGATCTACTGAAGTCAAGATGGTTAGATTCCTTCCTGTCTGAGCAGGAACCTTTTATCCAGACCCTTGTCTAACATCACTGAAATAAGAATGAATTCTACAGAAGATCTGATATTTTAATCCCTTTCTATCTGTGCAGGAATCTTTAATCAAACCTCTGCTAACATAGAATCACCACACAAGATTGCTGATAAAAAGAATTACAAGTTCTATTCAATAACTAAGACAGATTCAGTAGTGTTTCAGCAACGCAAAACCCATCAAACAATGTTTCAGCAAATACAGTCAAACAAAATATAAACAGAAATTAAACAATCACACTTCTAACTACGGGGTGAATCTTGTGAAGAAGGTGGGCCCTCCCTTCTCACAAGATTCCCCTAGAACGAGAAAACTTAGAGACGAATTATCAAAGCAGTCTTCTATTCATCTGTTGAAATGTCTCATTACAAATTGGAAAGATCGTTCACGTCCCGCTTCTCTGAAGTTCTTAGTACATAAAAAGTTGGCTCCTCGAATGGTGATTTCTCTTCAATTTAAAGGGAAATCCCATCGATACAATCATTACAAGGCAGATCTGGATCCTACACTAAATCGGATCTTCTTTCTAGGTCTTCTATTCATCCGTTGAAATATCTCATTACAAATTGGAAAGATCGAACACGTCCTGCTTCTCTTAAGTTATTAGTACATAAAAAGTTGGGATCCTCGAATGGTGATTTCTCTCAATTTAAAGGGAAATCCCATCGCATACAATCATTACAAGGCAGATCCGATCCTACACTAAATCGGATCTTCTTTCTAAATCAAAATAGGATGTCCTATTCTCACGCAAACAAATGCTACTGTAATGGACGAAGCATTGCTGAGCTAAATTTACCGTGTAACGACTTCTTCATATAGCTGCTACTGCTGTTAGTACGCAATTCACGACCTCCTGCGGTCTACTTTGACCGCTAGTCGCCGACTCGTGGTTCAAAGATCGCGGGCTATCGCGGTCTTCCAGATTCCGTGATTCTGATCCGAAAGTGATAGTCTGTTTCATCATCTCGCGATCCTTCAACCATGTAGTCGGCTTCGTGTTTCACATATGGCATCCCTGACCGTAGCAAACGGTTTCAAAGATGTGCCTCTGATTGTGTAGCGCCTTGTTTCAAACATCACCAACAAATACTTTGATAGTTCTGTGTTTCAGCATCGACTTTGAATACTATTCTGCAAATATGGACACTATGCACTTCTAAGCAATGTTGGTTAGGTCAAAGTAATGTAAAGTATTATGCAAAATGAATTAAACCATATAGTGATGAGAAAGGACGTTGTATACCTTGGAGTGATCAGATGAAGTGATAATATGAGTCTAAATACAGGTGATGAAGGGTATAATAATGGCAAAAAGTATGAGCAAAAAGGTACAATATGTGGTCCCAACACTAACCTGGTGCCATTATCGCTACCACCAAATTACATCCAAGCGAAGAAAAAGAACCAGTGGAAGGGGAATGTCTATTTCACTCACATATGTGGGTAAAGGGGGATCATCTTCATTTCATTGTCGATAACTACAATTAGAAGAACCTGATCTCAGAAGTGGTGGTCAAGCGACTAGAACTATAGATGACACTGCATCCACAACCATACACCATTGACTAGCTTCACCAAGGAAGAGATCTTTGTGTCATCCAACAATGTTGTCTCCCCTATGACATTAAGCCTTTCAAAGATGAGGTATTGTGTGATATTTCTCTCCTTGAAGTTTTTTATGTTCTTTTAGGACAACCATATTTATGGAAGCGTCATGTTGTGTATGAGTATAGACCCCGTAGTGTTATTATTACTTTGGGTAGAAAATTGTACAGGATACCAAAGGTAGCATCACCTATTGTTATTTCTTTAATATTTGCTAAGCAATGTAGTAAGGTCATTTCACAGACTGGGAAGTTCATATTTTTTGTTATCCATTCTCATAGTAAGAAGAAGGTCGTCACCACATCTGTGGCCTCTACACAGGGCCTCTCTTTGCAGTAGAAGAAAGTGGATGGGATCGTGGAAGAGTACAGAGACATCTTCTCCTCACCCATCGAAGTACCAAGGCACTTCCAAGTCAAGAATCCAATTGATCTAACCCCCGGTGCACATCTTCCTAATGGACTGGTCTATCATCGCTCACTGGTGGAAAATGAAGAAATAAATTTTCATATCCAAGAGTTTCTTCAACAGAGGCACATAATACCCAACTCCTCCTCTTGTTGAATCCCGATTGTACTGGTGCAGGAGAAGGACGAAACCTGGTGACTCTGCATTGATTATAGAGCATTAAACAAAATCATAGTTAGAAATTGGTACCCAATTCCCAGGATTGATGACCTTCTTGACCAACTCAAAGGGGGAAAGTTCTTTATCAATATTGAACTAAAGTTTGGCTACCACCAGGTTCCCATTGAACCAACTAATGTATGGAAGACAACTTTCAAATCTAAGGACGCTCTCTTTGAATGGTTGGTCATGCCCTTTGGCTTAACAAATGTACCATTCACTTTCATGATATTGATGGATGATGTATTGAGACCCTTCACGAACTCTTTTATGGTGGTATATTTGGATGACATCCTCATCTTCAACAGAACTTGGGAGGACCACATGAGGCATATTCAACAGGTTTTGAGCACTCTATGGCAACACAAGCTATATTTCAACTTGGAAAAATGTTCCTTTTGAATGAAGAGGGACCAATACTTGGGATACATTGTTGATGAGAATGGGGTACATGTCGATCCCTCTAAGATCCAAGTCATCCATGACTAGCTAACTCTGACCACACTAACCGAGCTTTGGAGGTTCTTAGGACTGGCCAACTTCTACCGAAAATTCATGTTGGGATTCTCCCATATTGCATGGGCCCTCAGCCATGTGACCAAGGGTGGTGGCATGGAAAATTTTGTGTGGGGGAAGGAACAACAACGAGAATTTGAGGATCTAAAGCATCACTTCTTCTCAGCTCCAGTACTCTCCTTACCCGATTTTCAACAACCATTTGAGATTGAGACTAATGCATATGGATATGTTATAGGCACAATTCTCACTCATCATGATCATCTGGTGGCATACCATAGTGAGACACTCTCAGATACTGTCCGGAAATACCTCACCTATGACAAGGAAATGTATTCCATTGTAAAATCTTGTCATCAATGGAAACATTACATTCTGGGAAAGGATACGATCATACACACTGATCACAAGCCTCTGCAGTTCATAGAGACACAGGGGAAGTTGTAGAATGACCACCATCAAAATTGGTTCACCTACCTGCAATAGTTCCATCTCAACATCAAGTATAATACAAGGAGCACAAATCCTATCGCTGACTGCATCAGTCGACCTCCTGTGGTTGCACTCACCACTGTAATCCATTCCTATGGACATGAGGCATCTAAGTGGGCCCAACTTTATCAGCAAGATCCAAACTTCACCACCATGTATCAGGTCTTGGGTAGATGTTGGGTATGTGTTATATTCTTTGCACGAGTAGTAGTGTCATATTGTTTCCTTGTTTTTCATGTTGCCCCAATTTTCATGTCCATTGTTTGGTGGTTTTTTGGCACATGGATGTTTTCTGATGGTTTTCTATTTCCGATTAAGGAATTAGGGTTGTTGACTAATCTAGGTCATTGGGTTAGGATTTTGGATTTCGTTGGATCCTATATTTATATTGCATTGTAAACAATGTATCACTATGAATGAATATAAAATATGTTGGTTCTCCCGGTTTTGGGTTTCCAGGGGAAAAATCTCTGTGTAATGTTTGCATTTGCCATTGTATCTTTTTTGTTCTTTTATTGAAAATATTCTTAAAGTAAATATTGTACAAGGTTAAAATGTACATTTGGTATCAAATATTTGTTGTCTTCAGGGGGACGCCTTTGTGGTCAATGGTTTGGCTTGGGACTGTGATAAGACTTTTTACAGTGGGAGATACGTGGTTTTGATTTTTCAGGTGAAATGAAATGGTGAGCAATTAGAAAATGGAGATGGAGAAGTTTAATCAGAAACGTTTTGAGTTGTGGAAGCTCAATATGGAAGATCTGTTGTTGGACAAAGATCAATGGATCATGGTAGATCCAGGTACTGCACCTACAGGAACCTTAGGAGATGACTAGAAAAAATTGGATCGAAAGGCGAAGAGCACAATCCAACTATGTCTCTCAGATTCAGTATTATTGAATGTGTCATAGGAAGCTACAACCAAGGATTTATGGGATAAGTTGGGGAAGTTGTATAAGTTTAAGTCCCTCACAAATAAACTATTCCTGATAAAGAAGTTGTATAACTTGAGGATGAGAGATGTAGACTCGATGGCAGAGCATTTGAATGCCTTCAATACTGTGGTAAGTCAGTTAGTATATGTTGAGACTAAAATTTTAGATGAAGATAAGTGTATTAGTTTACTTTGTTGTTTACCAGAGTCGTGGGATAGTCTGGCTGTGGCCATAGGTAGTAATACAACTTCCTCAAAGTTTGATGAAGTGGTCTCATTCTTGTTATCATAAGACATGAGACAGAAGAATATGGAAGGACAGAGAACAAACACATTATTTACAAGAGGAATATCCTAAGAAAGAAAAAGATATAAGTTCTCAAGTGGGATATCTAAGTCTAAGGGTAGATCTAAATATCCTAGAAAGTTTGTAAAGGTATGTTGGAGATGTGGAAAAAAAGGGCACTGTAAGAAGTAGTGTAGATCCAAAGTTGAGAAAAATAAGGGATCTGAAGAATATCCTTCTACATAAGAAAATACCTCCAAGGAAGAAGGAGGATATATCTACTTCTTCAAGCACACATGAAAATCATTAGGCATGGTTTGTTGACTCAGGTGCATCCTTTCATATGCCTTTCCACAGGGAGTGGTTCTATGAATATGAAAGGTATGATTGAGGTAATGGTTTCTTAGGTGATGATTCGACAACCAGAATCATAGGACGAGGAAAATTCAAGTTGAGGCTCATAGATGGAAGGATTATAACACCTCTTGATGTTTTTCACATCCCAGGTTTGACAATAAATTTTATTTTTGTAAGAAAAATGGATGATGCAGGGGTAAAAAAATTATTTGGAAAGAAAACTTGCAGGATGGTTCGAGGTGCAATGGTGTTGTTGAAAGAAGTTCATTTTGGAACTTTGTATAATATGCAAGGAAGAAATATCAGTGATGGGTGTAATAGTTCCATTTTATCTAATATTGGACTTCAAGAAGAAAGAACTCCTATAGTCTCTTGAGAAAAGGTTATGCTATTGCATCAAAGACTGGGGCATATCAGTCAGAAGGGTCTTCGACTACTACATGGTAAAGGTATGGTTGAAGATATGTCTAAGTTCTCTCTGGATTTTCATTTCTATGAATATTGTGTATATGGGAAGTAGAATTGGGTTAGAGTCCCCTCTGGTGCAATGAGGGAAGAAGGAATTTTATAGCTAGTTCACAGTGATGTTTTTGGACCCGTGTTTGTCCCATCACTAGGAAAATCTGTGTACTATGCCTCATTTATAGATGAATTATTGAGGAATACTTGGATGTATTTCCTCAGGAAGAAATCTAAAGTATTTGACATTTTTAAAGAGTTTAAGGCTCTTGTTGGGAATAAAACAGAGAAAATAATTAAGGTGTTGAGGATAGATAATGGCAGAAAGTTCCGTGGGAATGAATTTGAAGAATTATTTAAGAAGTGTGGTATAGAAAGGCATAACACTACTGCATATATACCTCAACATAATGGATTTGCAGAAAGGATTAATAGGAAGTTGATGGAAGAAGCAAGGTGCATGCTCAGTGGTGTCAGGTTAGGGAAATCATTTTGGGTAGAGGTAGTAAGTACTACATGCTACCTAGTCAACAGATCACCCTCATCAATGTTGGATGAGAAGACTCCAAAAGAGGTATGGACTGGTAAGAAAACTTCTCTCACACATCTCAAGGTATTTGGATGTGATGCATATGTTCATGTTCCAAAGGAAAACAAGAGTAAGCTAGATAAGAAGGATGAAAAGTGTATCTTTATTGAATATAACGATGGTCTCAAAGTTTATAATCTTTGGAACCCAAAAACTAAGAAGGTAGTGTATAGACCAGATGTGGTATTTAGAGAAATGAAGGATGTTTTTAAATAGGAATTCCTACCAAGTAAGGAAGAACCATAGAAAATAGAGTTCGATTTAAAGGATGATGAATCAGACTCTACAGAAGAATGGGAATCAAAAGAAGAAGATCCTAATACTCCAGTAATACTCCAGTATTGAGGAGGTCAGTTCAAGAAACAAGGCTACCAGAAAGGTATACTTCATCTAATTTTCATTCAAATTTTTCTTTGTCTATTATTGATGATGATCCTAGAACTATCAGGGAGGTAGTGGATTCAAAAGATGGATATCTCTAGAAAAAATCCATGGACAAAGAAATTTCATCCTTGGATAAAAATGAGGCTTGGGGTCTAGTGGAGTTATCGACTGGAAGAAATCCCATCGACAACAATTGGGTATTTAAAAAGAAGTTGAATGCAGAAGGAAAAGTGGATAAATACAATGCTCGGTTAGTAGAAAAGGGTTATTCCCGGGTTGATAGAATTGATTTTGGTGAGATTTTTTCTCTTGTTTCCAAGTTAACATCTAGAAGATTTATGTTATTTGTTGTTGAATTTTATTTTCAAGTAGAAAAGATGGATTTGAAGATAAAATTACTACATGGGGATATGGAATAAGAAATCTATATGAAACAACCAGAAGGATTTGTTGTGAAGGGAAAGAAGGAGATGGAATGCAAGCTGAAAAAGTCTCTGTATGGTTTAAAACAATCACCAAGGATGTGGTATCAAAAGATCGATATTTATATGTTGGGACTTGGTTTCACAAGAAGCAAAGAGGATCATTGAGTGTATTTTAAATTAATTGGTGATCATTTTATTTATTTGGTCTTGTATGTGGATGACATGTTGCTGATAGGAAACAACAAGGAGATTATCGAGGATGTGAAAACTTAGTTGTCCTATAAATTTGACATGAAGGATATCGGTGCTTAAAATTTCATTTTGGGCATGGAAATGAAAAGAGATCGAAAAAAGAGGAAACTCTAGTTAAATCAAATAAAATATGTCGAGACAATATTGCATAGGTTTAATATGCAGGAATGTAAACCGGTTAAGGTTCATATTTCTATTTGTGTAAAGTTATTTATATTCATATTTTGATAGTGTAATGTGTATTTCTTTAAAATGCCTTTTCAATGGGCTATCATATGCCTAAAACAGAGGTCGTATGAAAAAGTTACGACCTCGAGAAGTTGAGGTACAAACTTACCCATAAGGGCCCACATGACTTTTGTTGTTTCATCTCCTAGGGTTAGGTTTTTCGATGTCTATGGTTTTTGAATTCATGAGTAATATTAAAAAGGCCTTTAGAGCTTCATTTTCATGATTCTTCTTAGACGGATGCGCATAGCAGCCACATCTCTTCTCAACGATAGCTACCACCATTCAAGCAAGTGTTTAAGTTTTGCAGTTTTACATTTTTAGCCTATTTCATTTATTCAATAGAAGATATTGGTCACTAGATATCTATGTTGTTCTTAATATCTTTGTGTTTATTGTATTTGGTAAATTAATTAGTTCGTTCAGCTCCTAAATCTGGATCACTTGTATCAAAGCAGTTTTATCTTCATTTATTTTTCTTCGTGCATGTCCCTGACAATATCTGGGTACAAAAAGTTGGGACTTGAACCAATCAATCTGTTATGATATCAGTCATTCTGAGCCTAACAAAAACCCATGGGAGATGAAAATAAATATGATGGAATAAGATATCCTTTTAAAATGTTGCTCGAGGAAGCCCTTGCGTGACAAAGGAATGAAATGATGGACAAATTTGTGCAGATCCTTCGGTGGCTACCCACAAGAGAAAAATCTTCATCAAGTGGCCATGAAACCCCATTCAAGGTAGAGGTAAATTTTTATATTCCATTATTTGAAGGATTGATAGATGCATATGTTGTAGATAAATGCTTGAATCTGCTTGAAGGGTGGTTTTTAGTCCACAATTTCTCTGATAGGTAAAATGTTTCTTTTGGACTCCTCAATGTTGTCCCCCATGTTAAGGACTGGTGGGACACTTACTCTAAGCAAAGTTCCATATAAGACTCTGCAATATTTGTGGTTTCCCCTAAATGGGATTCCTTTTGGGATTCCATTAAAGAACAACACTACCTTGTTGGAACCTATGAGGACCAGTACACTAGATGGACCACCCTGCATCAAGAAAGGGATCAGAGAGTACCAAATTTCACCATATTTTCCATACCCTACGCACCAAATTGGGTATCAAATAATCTAAGCAACATCTGGTGCTCAAATACCATGGTTGTTTCCATTGATACATTCAAATAGAAATGGAGTTTCTGGACATCGCCTCATTGGGTACGACCTATAGATATGTTGTCAAGATCGAGCAGAAATTTAATCAAAAGAGGAGAGATATTGGATCTGCAGACTCCTCACAGCTCAAGTAGGGAAAAGGTGTCCCCAACCCACACAACAAAGGAAAAATAAAATATGGCCACTCTTAGGAAAACTAGTCCAAGCTGAAACACAAAAATGGAAATGCGAAGATGAATAAGGACACGGGAAAATGGTGTGAATATCGTAAAATCCCTTGGCACAACATTGAAGAATTTATCTCCAATAAGTCACTCATGTCTTAGTTGAAGGCTTCCAATTTAGATGTTGATTCTCATTCCAAATCAAGTCCAAAAGGAGGGAAAAATATTATCGATGTTGAACCTAGTGCCACTGTCGCTACCACCAAAGACCATCCCAACAAACCATCAGAAATAGAGGAAGGGAAATGCCTCTTTCACTCATAGATCTGGTTAAAGGGGGCTCTTATTCATTTCATTATATATAGTGGCAGTCAAAAGAACCTAATCTTAGTAGAGGTTGTTGAATGGCTGGAACTGCCGAGGAAATTGCACCCACAACCCTACACCATCGGTTTCCTTCACCAAGGAAGATATCTTCGTGTTAGCCAACGATGTCATCTACCCTACAACATCAATCCTTTAAAGGATGAGGTATAGTTTGATATTTCTCTCATTGAATTTTGTGATTTTATTTTAGGACAACCATATTTGTGGAATCATCATTCTATGTATGAGTCTAGAGCCCGTAGTGTTATTATTGTTTGGGTAGAGAATTGTAGAGGATACCAGAGGTAGCGTTGCCTACCTCTATTTCTTTAATATTTGCTAAGAAATTCAATAAGGTCATTTCACAGACTCGGAAGTTCGTCTTCCTTGTGATCCATGCTCACAGTAAGCATAAGGTAGTTGCCACATCCATGGCCTCTACATAGAGCCTCTCTTTGCAGAAGAATAAAGTAGACAAGATCGTGGAAGATTACAAAGACATCTTCTCCTCACCCACCGACGTACTGACGCACTGCCAAGTCAAGCATCCAATTGATCTAACCCCAGATGCACCTCTTCCTAAAGGACTAGTATATCATCGCTCGTTGATGGAAAATGATTAAATCAAGTGTTAGATCCAAGAGCTTCTTCAAAAGGAGAACATTGGACCCAACTCCTCCCCTTACGGAATCTCGATTGTACTGGTGCAAAAGAAGGATGGGACGTAGAGACTCTGCATTGATTATAGATAATTAAACAAAATCAAAATAAAAAACTGGTACCCAATTCCCAAGATTGATGACCTTCTTGAACAACTCAAGGGGGAAAAGTTATTTAGTGAGATTGTCCTAAAGTCTAGCTACCACCAGGTTCCCATTGAACCAATTGATGTATGGAAAACAACTTTCAAATCTAAAGAAGGTCTCTTCGATTGGTTGGTGATGACCTTTGTCTTAACAAATATACCAACCACTTTCATGAGGTTAATGGATGATGTATTGAGACATTTCACCAAGTCTTTTGTGGTGGTATATTTGGATGACATCCTCCTCTTCAACAAAACTTGAAAGGAGCACATGTGGAATATTCAATGGGTTTTGAGCACTCTGCGACAACACAAGCTATATGCCAAATTAGAAAAATGTTCCTTTGGCATGAACAAGGTCCAATACTTGGGCTACATTGTTGATGAGCATGGGGTACATGTTGATATTTCTAAGATCCAAGTCATATGTGACTGGACAACCCCGACCACACTAATAGAGCTTTAGAGGTTCTTAGGGCTAGCCAACTCCTATTGACGGTTAGTGTTGGGATTTTCCCATATTACATTGTCCCTCAGCTGCATGACCAAGTGCAGTAGCAGGGAAACGTTCATCTGGGGGAAGGAACAAAAATGAGCATTTGAGGATATGAAGAATCTCTTGTGCTCAACTCAAGTACTCTCCTTTCTCGATCTGCAACAACCATTCAAGATTGAGACTAATGAATCTTACTATGTTCTAGGTGTAGTTCTCACTCATCATGTTCATCCGGTGGCATACCATTGTGAGACACTTTCAGATATTGTCCCGAAATACCCCACCTATGACAAGGAAATGTGTTCCATTGTACAAGATTGTCTTCAATGGAAAAATTACATTCTGAGAAAGGATATGATCATCCACACTGATCATAAGCCTCTCTAGTTCATATAGACACAGGGGAAGTTGTAGAACAATCACCATCAGAAGTGGTACACCTACTTGCAATAGTTCCATATCAACATCAAGTATAAGACATGGACCACACATTGTTTCGTTGACTACCTCAATAGACCTCTTGTGGTTGCATTCACCAATATGCTCCATTCCTGTGGACATGAGGCATATGAGTGGCCCCAACTTTATTAGCAAGATCCAGACTTCAACACCACCTATAAGGTCTTGGGTATAGGCGCAACTGTCACCGATTTTCACATTCAGGATAGGATTTTATGCCATATGGTCCATATCTGTGTTCCCACAAGTGATCGTGAAAAAATGATCTGGGAAGCCCACTGTAGTTGGATGGAAGGACATTTTGGCATGGAGAAAACTGTAAGCGTTGTCAAGAAAAAAATTTATTAGCCAAAACTTCAACAGAACATCAGCAAGTATATCAGATCTTTCACTTCATGTTACATTTCCAAGAAAACCATCAAGAAGAAATGGTTATACACCATCTTCCTACCCCCCGAGAAGCATTGGGAATCCATCTCAATGGATTACATATCTATCCTTCCATCCACCAAACAAGGAAATGATTGTATATTTGTGGTCGTTTATCGCTTTTCAAAGATGGGCATCCTCACATCCTGCAAGAAGAAAATCACAGTAGAATATATTGGCAAGATATTCTTTGAACGAGTGTGGTTCCACTTTGGGATACCACATACAATCATCTCCCATAGAGACAGAAGGTTCCTCAACACATTCTGGTCAAGTCTCTGGTCACTGTTGGACAACAACCTTAGTAAATCCACTTCTTTCCATCCCTAAATAGATGACCAAACAATGGTCATCAATCGGATGATTGTGCACATCCTATGCATGTACAAATCTAATAATCCATGTACATGTGATGATTTCCTGCCCTATTTTCATCATAGTTACAACATGGCTCTCCATAGGTCCACCGACCATAGCCCATTTCAGGTGGGACTGGGATTCCAACACCTAGGTCTCATTGATGTTGCACTACATCTTGCAGCGACACAGACAACATCTTCCCATGTTCAGTATAATATTAACCAAGCCACTAGATCCATTATGCAGATTCAACACATCCCCCAATAGGTCCATGATATTTTGTAGAAATCCAATGCTAAGTACAAGAAGCACCATGATCAACATAGGGTACCATACTAGTTTAAGGTTGGAGACAATGTTTGTTTACATTTGCAGAAGGAGCATCTTACAGGGACCCATCAGAAGCTCCTCCCACTTCTCTATGGGACTTACACCATAACCAAGGCAATGGGTGGTAATTCTTTTGATCTCAACACTCCACCCTTCCTTGGCTTGCATCTAGTGTTCAATGTGGACCTCATGCGGCCATATTTTCCACCATTATTGAACACCTTAGAGATCACATAAAAACTAACACCAATAGATATCAACCTTGATTTCATGGAAAAGGAATCCACTGATCAGATAGTGGACACACAGGTCAGGCGAATGCACCAGCAGAGGATCCAACTTTATTAGGTTGCAAGGCAGGGCAGCTCCTACACCAAGGAAAGTGGTTGACCCAAGGTGAAATTCAACAAAAGTTTCCTCACCTGGTGGGGGGAACTCAACACAATGGAAAACATTGCTTCCTAAGGGGGGAGGACTAATCTAGGAGGACTAATCAGACAAATGCACATAACAACCACATATCTTCTCAGAGGTAGCTACCACCATTCGAGAAAGTGTTTGAATTCTGCAGTTTTACAATTTCATCCTATTTTATTTATTCAATAGAATATATAATTCATTGGATATCTATGTTGTTATTCATTTCTCTATGTTTATAGTACTCATTATGTTAATCAGTTCATTCTACTCAGAAATCTAGATTAGTGATATCATAGTGAGATGCTCTTCTTTTATTTTTCTTCATGCATGTCCCAGACAAGATCTAGATAAAAGAAGTTGGGACTCAAGCTAATTGATTCGTTGCAAGATCGGACGCACCAAGACCGACAAAAACCCATGGGAGACAAAAATAAAGTTTATGGAGTAGGAGATCCTTTTAAAATGTTGCTTGAGGAAGTCCTTGCGTGACAAAGGAAAAAAATGATGGACAACTTTGTCTAGATCCTTCAACGACTTCCCACAAGAGAAGCTCCTTCATCAAGAGTCCATGCAACCCCCTTCAAGGTACATCTAAATTTTGATATTCCATTATTTTAAGGACTCGTAGATTCAAATGTTTTAGATGAATGATTGAATCTGCTCAAAGGTTGTCCTCGATGTTAAGGACTGGTGGGACACTTACTCTGAGCAAAGGGTCATAGTGGAATATGCAATATTTGTGGTTTCCCCTACATGGTATTGTTTTTGGGATGCCATTAAAGAATAATACTACGATGTTGGAAACTACGAGGACCAGTACACGAGATGTTGCACCCTACGTCAACAAAGGGACCATATAGTACTAGATTTCACCAATATTTTCCATACACTATGCACCAATTTGTGTATCAAAGACTCTGAGAAACATCTAGTGCTCAAAAAACATGATTGTCTTCATAGATACATTCAAATAGAAATGCATTTTCTGGACATTGCCTCATTGGGTACGACTTATAGATATTATTTCAAGATTGAGCATAAATTTAAGCAGGAGAGGTGAGAGTTTGGATCTGCAAACTCCTCACAGTTGAATAAAGGAAAAGGCGGCCCCAAACCACACAGAAAGGGACAAAGAAAATATGGCAACTCTTAGGACAACTAGTCCAATCCACAACACATGAAGGGAAATGAGAAGATGAATAAGTATATGGGAAAATGGTGTAAATACAGTAAAAGGCTTTGGAACAACACTGAAGAATGCAACTCCAAGTACTCACTCGTGGCTGAGTTGAAGGCTTATGATTCATAGGTCAATTATGATTCTAAATCAAATCTAGAAGGAAGGAGGAATATTATCGATGATGAAACTAGTTCCACTATCACCATCACCAAAGTCCAGCCAAGCGAACCAAAAGAACTAGAGGAATGGGAATGCCTCTTTCACTCATATATGTGGGTAAAGGGGATTCCACTTCATTTCATTATTTATAGCGATAGTCAAAAGAACCTGATATCAACATAAGTCATCAAGTATTTGGACCTGTAGATGAAATTGTAGCCATAGCCCTACACCATCGGTTGGCTTTGCCAAGGAAGAGATCTCTATGTAAACCAACAGTGTCACCTTCCCTATTGCGTAAAGCCTTTCAAAGATGAGGTATTGTGTAATATTTACTCCCTTGAAGTTTGTGATGTTCTTTTAGGACAACCATATTTGTTGAAGCATCATGTTGTGTATGAGTCTAGACCCCACATTTTTATTATTACTTTGGGTAGACAATTTTACAGGATACCAGAGGTAGTGTCGCCTACCGTTATTTCTTTAATCTCTTCTAAGAAATGTAGTAACGCCATTTCACAGGCCGGGAAGTTTGTATTCTTTGTGATCCATGATCATAGTAGGCAAAAGTTCGCCACCACATCCATGGCCTCTACACATAGCCTCTCTTTGTAGCAGAAGCAAGTGGAAGAGATCATGGAAGAGTACAAATATATCTTCTCCTCACCCACTGGGGTACCGACACACTTCCAATTCAAGCATCCAATTGGTCTAACCCCTGGTGGACCTCTGCCTAATGCACCGGTCTATCATCGCTTGCTGATGGAAAATGATGAAATCAAGTGTCACATCCAAGAGATTCTTCAAAAGAGGCACATCAGACCTAACTCATCCCCTTGTAGAAGCCCGATTGTACTAGTGTAGAAGAAGGATGGGACCTAGCGGCTCTACATTGATTACAGAGCATTAAACAAAATCACAGTCAGAAAGCGGTACCCAATTCCCAGTATTGATTATATTCTTGACCAACTCAAGGGGGAAACGTTATTCAACAAGATTGACCTAAAGTATGGCTACTACCGGGTTCCCATCAAACCAAATGATGTATGGAAGGAAACTTTCAAATCTAAAGAAGGTCTCTTTGAATGTTTGGTCATGCCCTTTGTCTTAACAAATGTACCAACCACTTTCATGAGGTTGATGGATTATGTATTGAGACCCTTCACCAACACTTTTGTGGTGGTATATTTGGATGGCATCCTCATCTTTAGCAGAACTTGGGAAGACCACATAAGGCATATTCAACAAGTTTTGAGCACTCTGTGGCAGCACAAACTATATGACAACTTGGAAAAAGGTTCCTTTGGAATGAACATGGTCCAACACTTGGGCTACATTGTTCATGATCATGGAGTACATGTTGATCCCACTAATATCCAAGTAATTTGTGACTTCCCGGCCCCGACCATGCTTAACGAACTTTGGATCCTCTTAAGACTAGCCAAATTCTACTGACAGTTCATGTTGGGATTCTCCCATATTGCATGGGCCCTCATCCATGTGAACAAGGGTGGTGGTAGGGAAATGTTCATGTGGGGGAAGGAACAACAATGAGAATTTGAGGATCTAAAGCATCACTTGTGCTCAACTCTAGTACTCCCCTTGCCCGATTGAGAAGATTCAACACATATGCCAACAAGTCCATGAGATTTTGCAAAAATCCAATGCTAAGTACAAGCAGCACCATTATCAACACAGAGTATCGTACCAGTTTTAGGTTGGAGACAAAGTCTGGTTACATTTGCAGAAGTAGCATCTTACAGGGCTCCACCCACTTTTCTATGGGCCTTACACTATCACCAAGGTTGTGGGTAGCAATGCTTTTGAGCTCAATAGTCCAACTTTCCTTTGCTTGCACCTATTTTTCAATGTGGACCTCCTTCGGCCACATTTTCCACCATTATTGGACACCTCAAAGATCGCAGAACAACTAACACCAACAGCTCTCAACCCTAACTTCATGGAACAATCATCCACTGATCAGATAGTGGACACAAAGGTCAAGGGAACTCACTTGCAGAGGATCCAACTTTGTCAGGTTGTCAAGTCAGGGAAGCTCCTACACCGAGAAAAGTGGCTCACTTGAGGCCAAATTCAGTAGAATTTTCCTCACCAAATGGGGGAACTCAATACAACGGAGAAAATTGCTTCCTAAGGGGGGAGGACTAATCTAGGTGGATATTGGTGGCCACTCACCTATTCCAAATGGATCCTCATGATATTCTTTAATTCAGATCATTCTTTTGTACTTCTTTATAATTGTGGGTTCTACACTCCTGGGGTTGTCTGAATCCATACACATCTTCTAGGTGGATACTGGTGGCCTCCCACCTAATCCAACTGGATTATTTTCTATGTTTCCATGTCATCACATCTTGATCCACTTCCAGAGCCGTTTTGGGGCCCTAAACAATATTTTTTTGGCTCGCCACAGACAAACTATAGACGGAGTCAGAGTTTGACGACATAATGTGTAGTTGTCTAAAATACCTTTCCAACAGGTTATGACACACTTAAACCGGAGGTCATATGCAAAAGATACGACCATGAGAAGCTAAGGTACCAACTTACCCATAGGGGCCCACATAAATTTTGAAATTTCATCTCATAGGGTTTGCTTTTTGGATATCTAGGGTTTTTCCATTCATGAGTAATGTTAAAAAGGCCTTTGGAACTGCATTGTAATGATTCTTCTTAGATGGGTATGTCTAACAACCATATATCTTCTCAGAGATAACTACCACCATTCGAGCAAGTGTTTCTGTTCTGCAATTTTACAGGATCATCCTATTTCATTTATTCAATAGAATATATTGTTCACTAGATATATGTGTTGTTCTTCATATCTTTGTGTTTATTGTATTCAATATGTTAATCATTTCGTTCTGCTCCAAAATCTAGATTAGTATTGGATGATGAATCAGACTCTTCTTCAAAAATGGAAAAGGGAAAATGGATCATTGATGTAGAACCTAGTGTCACCATCACTACCAAAAAAGGATAGCCAGAGGAGCCATAGGATCTTGAAGAAGGGGAGAACCTATTCCACTCACAGATGTGGGTTAAGTGGAACCCACTCCATTTCATTTTTTACAGTCATATCTAGACAAACCTAATATCAACATATGCCATCAATAGGTTGAACCTGACAATGATGTTTCATCCTCAACCATACACCATCGGTTGGATCAACAAGGGGATAGACATACACGTCATCCAACAATGTCTCATGCACCAAGACATCAAAACCTTGAAAGACGAGTTGTTTTGTGATGTTCCCCCTTTGATGTTTTTCACTTTTTGTTTGGAAAACCATATAGGAATTCCCAACTACTAGGGTCTCTTTGATCTCGGTGAAGTAATGTAGAAAGGTTGTCTCTGAAACTGAGAGATTTGTCATGTTCATGGTTCTTTCGGAAGGTGAACAAAATATCACTGGAACCACCAAAACCTTAGCATGGGGTCTCTCTACACTGCAGCAGTAGGTGGAGAAGATAGTAGAAGAGCACAAAGACATATTTGCATCACCTAGTAGGGTTATTGTTCTCTTTAGGTAAAACACTCAATTGATTTGACACCTAGTTCTCCTCTGGTTAACAAACCTATGCACATGTGTTTTTTTACGGAGAATGAATAAATCAAACACCAGATCGAAGAGATGATTCTAAAGAGCCACATTAGACCAAGATCCTCACCTTGCGGGAGCCCATTTGTTTTGTTATAGAAGAATGATGGGAAATGGCAACTTTCTATTGATTACAAATCCCTTAACAATATTACAATCAAGAAATGGTACCCAATCCCCCGTATTGATAATATTCTCTATCAAATCAAGGAACCCAAGTTTTTCATTAATATTGATCTTAAATCAGCCTACCACTAGGTGTTGGTTGAGAAAACTGATGTATGGAATAGAGCGTTCAAGTCTAAATAAGGTATGTTCGAGTGGTTGGTCATACCTTTGAACTTGAATAATTCCCTGACCACATTGAGGTAGATGATGGATGACATATTGCAGCTATTCACAAAATCTTTTGTGGTCATATATCTGGATGACATCCTCATCTTCAAAAAAAATCGGGAGGAACATTTGAAGCATATTCAATAGGTCTTAGGCACACTCTGACAAAACAAGGTATATTCCAATTTGCAGAAGTGTTCCTTTGACAAGTAGAGAATAGAATATTTGGGATTTATCGTAGATGACCAGGTTGTGCATGTGTATATAAACAAGATCCAAGTCATATGCGATTGGCCATCCCCTAAGACAATGACCAATCTTTGCAGCTTCTTGGGCCTCACCAACTTCTACCGTAGATTTGTATTGGATTTCTCTCATATATCTTGGGAACTAAGCTAGGTGACCAAGGGTGGAGTGAAGGTGATGACCTTTGAGACTGCCTTCCCCATAGATGCATAATTCATGATTAAAATTATACTCAGCTCTATAACTTGAGCTACCTTTCAATCCTTAATTCAGGCCCAAACTCCTTGAACAAAGTTCTAAATACTCTTGTTTCACCCTAGACCATTAGTTCCTAAATCTGGGCTCTAACTTCTTTCCCAAAGATACACAACCAATGTCTATGACCATGGCCTATCCACTTAATCGCTCTTAGCCTTAGTAGTTTTTCCTAGGGCTTCTGTTATTGTGACCAATATCTATGACCACAATACATTTTCTCATTGCTTATAATCCTAAGTACCTACTCCTCAAGATATTTCTTAATGTGACCAGTGTTGTTTCCTCGGCTTAACACCATCGTCTTAATTTTCTATAAACTATCACAAATTTCATCTCCCACCGTTGATCATTACAGGATGGATGATCTAGATTTCTCCTTAGACTAATCCATCTATTGTGATCACAAGGGTTAGATATCTTCAAATCAATCAACACGATGAAGGAATATTCCTCGATCCTCTTTGTAGATACCTTTGTGTTGCAGTGTTGGAACATACTATGAAATGGTTTCTCTAATGGACAATACATCTTTATCTTAGTCCTGCCTCGATGAATGGTCTGAATTAACTTCCACTAATTATTGTTTAAGAGTTATCTATCGGTCAAGCCTTCGTTAAAAGGAGTTACAAGTGGATGCCACATGTCAAATTATCACTCATGGATCCAACTTCTATGTTTCCACTTTTCATTTGTTGATGCCACATCCTAGTCTCTGTGAGCTGCCATGTGTTGCTACCTTGAATAGATATCAATTGTCTATTGGTGTTTCTCTATAGGAGTTCCTTTGGCCTTTGTACTGTGATGGCCCTTCTCCGAGAACCAAAACATCGCCTCCATAACATCGATCCAAAGTTACTTTGAATAGATCTCAACCGTTTGTCTGGGTTCCTCTTCTTAAATATGAGCCATTGGTTTAACAGGTCAAAACCATCTAGTTTTGACGGACACTGCCACATTCCTTCTCCAGATATACAAATTTGGATCACTCTGAATTAATATATGTTGTTGATCTTTTTTCCTCTACAATCGATTTTTTCCTTTAATAATACCTCTCTAACTTACATTCTAATAGCCTTACCTTGAAATCCCCTTACCACCTTTTTTTCGACTCTGAACTTGGACCACTCCCTAGCGTCGATCTTCTTTCGTTGCCTGATCTTCACCATCAATAAAACTTCTTTCTATCGAAGAAATTTCGGTTTCTCTACTCGAATACACCAATTCTGAAAGGCTTTAAGACTCTTCATATCGAACTCCAATTGAAGGACACGCCTGAACCATTGATTTGGATAGATCTCTACTTGAGACCTACTCTTGTTCCCACATTCTTAACATAAGAAGTGAAATTTTGGGTACATAATTGACGATCACAATTGACTATTGATCTTGATCTGACGATCCTTTTTTCTTTTTTTGGTTTCTTGACCCATCTATGCACCAGATTGAATCCAACTATGTTTCTCCACCACTCTACACAATTCAGCCTCAACTAACTCGTTATCTATTTTATAGCATTGATCTCACTATGATTCAAAGGATCATTTTTTATCTTGTCATGATCACCAATGTATCATGATCCACACATGCTCCTTCCACTTGATACCTCTACTTATAATTTATAAAGTCCAGTTTGGACTTCCACCATTCTTAGCACACAATTAATAGAGATCTAATACACCTCTTCCATGTAACACTTGAAATAGAGTGATTGCATTAATTTGCTATACACATACTATATATATGATTTACATAAGGCCTATCTCCTCTAATGGCCTTTCACACTCTGACACTATGGCCTAATTCTCTATCCAATTGGCCACCCATACATGATCAAAGGATTACTATTTCATTAAAAAAACTTTTGAATCCATAATTGGTTCATTTCCAAAATTTATTCAACTAAAAAATCCTTAGAATCCTATAGATCCACAATACTCTCAACAAAAACTCCTAGGATATCTCTAAATTTCACAATCTCTAGAGATCTTCTTAATAAGGTAGATTTGATTACATTCAATAATCTCATCTCAACAAACCCTCATCTTTACAAGACTTCTAGATCATAGAAATCACATTAATTCAAGTATAGGGATTCCACTCCCATACAAAATCAAAAGACACCCCTAAGTCTAATAAACAAGGTTAAGTTAGGAGGAAACATTCTATTGCATAAAAATCCCAACATTCAAATGATTCATGGTCTCCTAATCATGAGTTCCATTAGTTGAAACCTTTCTGGACCCCAAACTTTATGTTTTTTCTTGCTTCCTTGTTATTATCTACAACCTTCCATTGGTCTTGTTGATGAAAACTAGTTGTACTTTGTTGTTGATTTCCTTCTTTAGCTCAACGGGTATTCTTTGAGACACCTTCATCATAAAAATCCTCATATCTTAAATCTCTATGTCCATTCTATCTTCTTGTTCATACAGGATACTGGAAACTCACTACTAAAATTTGTTGTTTCTACTGTTGAATGTATGGTACATTTATTCTCTTCCACGTCTCCATCTAGGAATTTTTTATCCATCTTGTTGTCTCTCTTGATTTCTTACTTTCTTTGTGGGAAACTGATTCCTATTTATATCTTCAAGATTCATACTCTCCTCTTCAATGTTGCAACTAAGCATCCCTGAGGACTATGGGATTTGAACTGTTATGCAATCCTCCTTATCAATCCTTGGATTAATCAACTAGTATTCCAACATCCTTATCTCTCCTTCGAAATATATGAGCACTAAATCTAAGTGTTTTCCTTTAACTTCTTCATCATATTCAACAATATTCATGATAGTTCTAGATGACTGTCCAACTTCTTCTCTTGTAGTTCTGACAATCATACAAAATTATCATATTTAAAAATATAAGTCCTGCTAGCCTCATTTGGTTCCTCCTTCAACACATCATCATGTTGATATGAACTTTCCAACTAGTTCATGACACTTACAGTAAGTCTCTCTTCTTCCTCATCCTCTTTGTCAAGGAATAATCCTTGCTCTTCTTCACATAAGTGAACTTCTTCCTCTATCAATGAACTATCTCTGAACTCAACTCCTAATATCTTTTCCTTCGTCAATAAATAACACAACATGTGATTAAACCTCCTTAACATTTTCCTCAGCTTCCTTACAAACAATTGCATCACATGCCACTTGATTTTCTTCTTCAAATTACATCTTTATCTCTGGTTTTCCTCAATATTCCTTTGTAGAAGTTGTCTTATGTAAATGAGTTGTACTCTTAACTCAACTAATTCTTTGTCAATCTCCTCTTGACTCATTCTCTTTATTCCATTTTCTTTGGCATGTTATTTTCCTCTGTTGTGTCTTACCTTTGAATATTTATAATGATCATAAGTATTCATTTTCACCTTTTCTTTCGTTAACTTCACCTTGTTCACTGTGACTTGCACCAAGCCTCTATAGTAAATTTCCTCATATGTTACCCAATTCCTCACCAATATTCCTCTTGAGATATGTATCTTTTGGTATTACTGGTTCTCTCCACTGGAACCTTCTGAGCATTCATATGCTCTTTTCTCACTCTACACTTACTCACATTTTCTGGGAACTCCTCTTGTTCTCCTCACTTCAAATGTTCAGTTGGAAGTATATACAACATTTTGTGTTGCAAGGTTCTTCTGCCACAAACTTCACATTCTCTCTATCACAACTTCTCTAGCTTCACATGCTCTCTAGCACAACTTCTATAGGTGTAATATTTCTATCAATATTTCTATGCTACCTGCATTCATAATTTCTCATAACCAAAGTTAATTTTAAAATACTAACCATTACTTACAATATATATTCATTGTATTGTCTTCCACATTCATCAATACAGGAGAATCCAGGAATTCTCAAAGAGGTCTAGGAGGATTCAGAACACTCATAGATCCAAAAGAATTTAGAAATGCTCAAAATTCAACATTCATACATTATCTCAAAAACACCATTAATGTTTATAGATTGGAAATGGATTTCCAAAGGCATAAAAATAGCCTCAAACATAGTTCATATGCAAAAGATATGGTTGGTCAAATTTCAAGTCAAGTAGAGAAAAAAGGCAAAAGTCAAAGGGTAAAATGTGATACGTTTCACCACTGCAAGGGTGACACATGGCATGACCATACATGCTGTACAATATTTACGTAGGACTCATATGGTGATACGTGGACATGGCATGTCTAGTCATAAAAGTGACTTGGTAGACCAAGAAGACCAATCATGTATTAACAAGTGGTAGAGATAGACCAATGAGAGGTGACCACTTGGAAGCCTCCCATTGGCCATTAATGGTTAGTGTTTATAAAATTAGAGGATTTAACGGGGGTCGAACCTACAACCTCCTATAACCTTATACAAACCTTTGTTGCCAATACACCACACCAATTTTACTTAACCATAAGTGGTGGCAGTTTAATTTATATTTGGTAAAGGTATTAATTTGTGGAAAAAAGGGTCGAGGGCCTAAGCCCTCGACCCACATAATATATATTTTTGGGGGAATATTTATATGTTCAACTATAAATACAATGAAAAAATGATATATATAGTATGGTCGACGAGGTTTGACCCCATGACCCACTATATAATATGCCAACAACCCAACCAATTCCACTACTATTACAAGGAAAATCTCTTTATGGGTGGGGAAAACCACAACAAAAGGAAATGACTGCAGAAATCAACTATATTCTCAAGTATGCTATATAAACAAATATGCTAGAAAGACAAGATAAAAGTCCTACCTCGTCTAGACGTTCGATGAATTCCACCATTGAGCACTTGACCTAAAGCAATATACCTGCAACTAGTCCTCAACAACCAAGCAAAGAAAGAATATGGTGATAATATATGATGTTAGCACATTCAATAGCATAATCCATTAATATACATAAAAATTAATCCCATGGAATAATAATTCAAATATTTGCAAGATATCAATTGGATGGGAAAAGAGTATTTCTATTAATATATGATCAGCATAAATAAAAAAGTTATAGACTTCTGTGTCGGAACGGTTCAGAACCAATAAACTAAGTTCCTTCCAGATGGGCCTCCACCACTTCAATCCTCCACCACTTCAATCCTCCACCAAAGGAAAACTCATAGAAGAGAGATAATTAAGTGCACAATCAATAAGGGAAGAGCTTGGGGGTTGAACACTGTGTTCAGACTTAAAAGACAAAGGGATGCAGACTCAATATGAAGTGAATAATTTATTCAAAGTAACTTTTCTCTCAAAGTTGAATTCTTTATCCTCTTTTCCATAGCTTGGAATTGGCCCATTTATAGCCTTCAAATGGAACCAAAGGGCCAATTCAGAACGCTTCCAGTTATGGAAGGCCAAGGATCATTGATATGTTATCATGACATGGAAACCCAACACCATTTTCATTTTTGGGCACAAATCCTAATGTAAGTGGGTTGTAGTGGTGCAACCTGCGTATACGCATCTTGTATAGTAGGCAAGGTGCGTATATGTGGAAAAAATGTGTTTTTAGCTCTAGGATTTCTAAAAAGGGATGAAAAGTCTACATAGGGAAATGGAAAAAGGAACACTGTGCAATATTGCATAGGGTGAGGAAAATATTGATATAACATATGCCCCTTAATGTGTGAGGTCATAGGAGTATCCGTGATTGCTGAAATACATTATAAAAACCCAAAAGTGCAGTGATGGGGAGCCAGCTGGAATAAATAGTTGCTCATTACATTCTGTATTGACTTTGCATACATGGTTGCCAATTTGAATTACACTGTAGATCCATGTGAAAATATACCAAAACATTATCCTTGGCCATGAATAGGAAAATACAAATGCGGTTACATGCCATAGGCTATCATAGTCACAAACAAGGCCCAGTAGAGCCATTCTCAAAATAATTCTGAAGATATATGTATACCATGGAGTACAATATGATCTCCCATGATCACTGAAGTCATATAGGTATTGTTCCAATGAAAAGGAAGCAATAACTCAGGAGAGATTCGGCCACTTACTGATGTCTTCAAGTCTTCTACAAAATCTGCCAAAGGTGCAAGTCTACATGATGTGAATAAAGGAGTTGAGGTCAAACACAATGAGACATCATTTGATTACCACTCATTGAGGTATACCGTTAACAAACACGAGACAACCTACTGATAATAAAGTAGGTAGCAATGCACCAAGTACATTCTTACAAGTGTGAATAAAGGAGTCAGAGTCAAACACTTGAAGAATCCATCGATCAGGAGACATTGATGTATTCCCAACTGTCAATGGAGAGATAACCTACAACTAATGACTACAAGCCTCAAGGTACTCATAGGAATCTAGGTCTCATTTCTAGAATAGATGAGCTGAAGTTGATGGAAGGAGACCCACTGAAAGGAGATCATTAAGGCATCTCTCATCATTCAGCACAAGGTACAAAGCAAGAGATTCATGATTTGGAGGAAATCGAATGAAGAACATGTTCACAAACCAACGACCCTGTGCATATTTTGCATGTGCCAAGTGCAAGAGGTACACAAAAAATACCCTCTGAATAACAACCAATGAGGAAAACTGTTGAAGGCGAGGAAACCACCAATAAGGATAATGGAATCCAAGACACTACATGAATCCCAATGTGTGAATATATTTCTAGCCATCGAACACAAGTGAAACCACCCAGTCAACGACCATTAACAAAATGTCGACTGTTGGGTTCAAGGTTACCTACCAATGATGAAAGTAGGACCAGGGTGTGTGATAGGACTACAACATCATGTGATTCTGAGACAAACTAAGGGTATGACTGCCATGCAAAGTCAAGAGTTCTAAGAAATGGTCGACATAGGTTGTAATACCCCAAGGCTGAGCCCCTTCTGAATTGTAAATTGGCTTATAGGTTGGTGAACCAAGTGGTTATAAGATGAAAGAATTATGTTTTTAGTAGGATGGTGAGCCATATGCCAAGGCCAATGAACGTGATTTTTGTATATGTAATTATGAAGAACATTAATAAAAATATAAACATTGTTGTGTGTAGATTGACCACGAAGAAGAGTTATGGGGAAATAAGCTCGACTAGGTAGGGCAAGGAACGGGGGCTAAGTGTTTGGGCCTAGGGGCTTACCTCTAGAGGAATAATATTTTAATATTATTTCTTGAAGACTAGGGTGAACATGATATGTTTTTGTTATCCTAAGTTCTTGGAAAGTGGGACGTAGGCTAAATGGAGAACATGCAACTCCAGGAAGACAAGTGTCGACCTGGGCGCATGTAGTTAAATATGAAGTGTCAGCTAGTGTTGGGGGATTCCCATTCTACCATCCTCCACCTGAGGTTGTCCTGTCATTCTCCCATCCTACCCGTAAACCTGAGACCTTCGTCATCTAACCTCTTCATAGCCTCACGCATCTCTGCAACTAGAAACCATGAAGCCATCATGTACTTCTTCCTATGAAGTCGATGCAATTGTAGTCGCCTGAGCCGTGTTAAGACTTAGCATTAGGTTGTTTCCTTTTTGGGTTTCCATACCCATTTTTCCCTGTTGTTGTTGATGTTGTTGTTTCTGTCACCCGTACCTGGAAGTTACTGAGTCAAAGACTGGTTGAAGAGGCAAGTTGTCAGGCATCTGAGAAACTCTCCCAGGTGAGAGAGTTTGTTGGGAAGTGAGTTCTCCTGGAAGGGAGTCCCATAACAGCTATAGTGCTATGAGACTTTTGGTCCATCCTGTTGTTGAAGCCCAAGGTAAGGGAGGTGTACTAGCCGATGGAATTGTATTAGTGAAGGTGTATCCTCCTAGGGTGGAGAAGGTGTGTGGGGAATGAGGATCTGTGGGTTGTGGGTGTAAGTGGCTCCTGGGATGAAAGATCCTTCTTGTTTCTTTCTGAAAATCCTTGTTGTCCTTGCCAAGCCTAGAATTCCCTTGCCCGGTGGAGTTTAGTCTCAACTCGGGGGTGACCTACTACTGAGAGTGATGAGCAGCGCGGTCTAAGGCTGGGAGGTTCGTGGAAGGTCTGCATGCAATTGGCGGTCTTCTAATAAAATATAAGTACCTATTTTATATTCATTTACATGTTGTGTAATGGTACATATGTTGTAATTGATGAGTATTTCCTGTGTATGTTGTATATGATGCATGTGTAGGCTTAGTGTTATTTATGCAATAATATGTTATATATATGTAGAATAGTCATTCTATGCTTACATGGATGTGTATGGTTTTCCGCAAGTATCTCTCTGTGGCATAGCCCAGTAGTTTAAGGCTGGAGCGGTCACAAATCAGAGCTAAATGTAAAAGATAAGGTATTCCACAGGTAGTATTTCCCCGACGGTTGATTTGTAGGCCGAGGGATGTTACAATATGGTATCAGAGAGTGGTCTCAACACTGAGCATGGATGGGCCATTTTAGTGGAAGTTGAAGAAAGAGTTTTAGAAGGATTTTTTGTCAAAATGGACAAAACTCAAGTTCTTACCCAAGGTTTCAACGTGGAGCCTGGATGGGTTGGGTAAGTGGTCATTGGACTCAAGGTTTCAAGAGGAAATTGCATTCATAGGAACTAATTTTGGACCTCAGAAACATCCCTGAGTGCCAAGACGATTTCCTTGGCCGTGTTAAGAAGCTCAGGAGGAGTAGTGGTATCGTGAAGTTGCGACAGACGTGGTATTTGGCCATAGAGAGAGATATCACAACACTTGTGGTGTTGAGGTCATAGGATCTGGTCAAAATGAAAGGGAAATCCTTTATGACTGTCATATCTAGAGAAGGTGTAGAAGGGTTAACCTGGAATCCCTTTGGACTTCGTGACTTCGGTGAAATTGATGCAAAATAAGAAAAAGTTTGAAGCCTCGAAGTGGATCTACACCGTAGATCTAGGGAGAAGAGATCAACCATTGGATCAAGCCAAGGTAAAAGGTCAAACATTGTGGTGAAGGGAAACATCTCTTGAATCCCAAAGTTCTGGAGCCCCGAATAGCTGAAGTAGTGAGTCATGATGACATCATTTGGATTGACATGGACACATGGGTCATGTGCCACGTAACAATGGGTTTCGAACCCGTGGAAGATTGAAATAAAATTTGGAACATGACGCGTGTCACTCATCTGAATGGGCCATGTATCAGCTGCTAGTATTCTACCACGTGGCACTCTGTATGAGTAGGTAGTGGAGTCGAGGTTACGTAATGTATTTAAAGGTCTGAGGAACCACATTGGTGTTTATCATGATACATCAAGATCAACATCCAGAAGGCATTCCAAGGACCCAAGTTGCATGAATGTTAATTATCCAAGGTAGTCTCGCTATATAAACCCCAGTTTAACCGAGGGGTTACATGTCAGCGTTAGAAGAATTGCAAGAAGAACAACAGGTTGCTCCAAACCACTGTTTCATGCCCCCATAATTGGAAAACGTTAAGTGATGTGACATAATGACATCACCAAAGGTGATTGGGAATGTTCGGAGATTAGCAGTTCGGAGGTACGGATGCAAGATCCTCTGAAGCTCCGAAGTCCCGAAGACCTGAAGTTTCGGAACTCAGACGCCTGAGGTTCCATAGTAAGTGTCAACCATTGGATTATAAGTAGATGTGGATGGTTGATCTTCCCTACTTTGTGAGTTTGGTAATCTATAACTCTGAGATATTGTTGTGTGGTGCTTTGAAATCTTCCGAAGCCGAAGGCCCGAGTAAGCACTTAGTAATCTAGTGCTCGGTCATGGCCCATGATCACATGGATTGGGGACTGAGAGAAAGGGGCTAGTGCCCAAAAAATATTATAGAGAAGAGAAGAGATCAGAAAGAGAATGAAATCTAAAATCATATTGGTTTATGAATGTTGTTGGATTTATTAAGGAATGATGGCCTAAAAAATTCTGGTTGACTGCACGTTCTGTTTGCAAAGTTCAACAAGGGTCAGAAACAAATCGAATTTTCACAGAGTACTTAGGAGACACTCACAGAGTTGCTGAAAAATCTGAAGGAAGACCTATGCAAGGATTTCACCAGGCCAACACTTGGGCAAAGTGTTGAAATACATCCATCTAGAAGCTAGTCAAAGCACAAGGAATGCACATAGAGATGAACTTGTTTCAATTTAGAAATCTCACGAGGATGAGTGCAGAATGTGTCAGGAGGGCACCAAAAATTCTTTTGGAAGATGCAGAAGGGTAGAATCCCTTGGGAGACTGAGTAAGTTTGAGAAGCTCAGAGGAGATAGTGCAAAGGGTGCACAAGAGTCAGACTTATCCCAAGTCCAGAATCTCGGGAAGGATAACTTTTTCATAAATGCAAAAGAGACCCAAATTCAAGGACTCACAAAAGGATCAAAGGTAAAAGCCTTGACACTTAGAATTTTTTTCCCATTTCGAGAGAAGGCAAAAGCTCGGGAGGAGGAGTGACAGCTTCTGTCACATCAACTGCAGAGGAAGAGATCTGGCCATCGAATTTCACATTCAGATAGAAGGAACATGTGTAGGAGGAGATCATATCTTTTTGTCATATCTAAGCATGAGGACCAACATTTGTTGGATCTCAAGGAAAGTGCACAAGACTTATCTCTTTTAAGGTGCACAGGAGACTATACTCACGAAGTCCCGAAATGATGAGAGTCGTCAATGTTAAGGAGGACACATTGGGCCAGATCTAGACTCCGAAAAAGTGGAGGAGGGAAAATTCTGAAGACCCGGAGAAGATCTCGATCATTGATCATGGAGGGAGCTAAAGGACTATCGATCTAGTTGTGGAGGCCCAAGTCCCAAAGCGGGAGTAGAACCGTCGATTGAGGAGGATGCATGGCAGACAATCTGCCATTTCGAAGAAATCTCTCTAGAAGAAATGAGAGTTTGAGAAATTAAACTCCCGAAGGCCGGAATCATAGAGAAAATCATAGCCACACATTTGAAGTGATTGGTGTCAACATATATTCCACTCCGGAAGATAGCTACTGCGGAGGAAGCGAGAGCTGAGAGTTGAAACTCCAAAAGGCCGCAAGGCCAGAATCAATCGTAGCCCTTGATTTGGAAGGGAGCTATGTGTTGACATATCGCGGAGATCTGAGATCGTGCATGAAAGGAAAAAAGGTTGTCAATTGGATAGTTGGACAGAGGCAGGTAAAGAATAGACAACAACTATTGATCGAGAGGTATCGCCAAGGAATTGGATATAAATGATCGAGTTGTATTGTGGGGCCAGAACTTGCTCGGATGTTAAAAATCTGAAAGCGGGCCATAATTTATACCATGGTTTTAACAAAGTGATACATGGCAGTTGGAGGTGAATTATGGGGAGAAAAACGAGTTGGCATAAAACCACTCTTTCCCATGCCTGCAATCACAGTTTTCCATGAGGTCATAGCCCAGGTCCATATGAAGGAAGGGGCTAATGAAAAAGGAGCTAGCACCTGAAACTCGATATTTTAGAATAGTGCAGACAGAGGGCATGGGTATCACAGAACCTGTGCCTAAAGGAGAAAAGGGGGATTGTGAATAATTATTTCGGGTTCAAGCATGAGCTTGAAGAGTCAATTCAACTTAAAATATTGAAAGATCCTTTGACCAAGAGGTCAACAGACCTCACCGAGGTGGGGCCACTACGTCAAAAGTGCTCAGGGTAGATATAATCATGCACAGTGATCACAGTGGGAGCACAAGAAGATTCAGGGATCCGGGAAGAATTGTAGACTTCTGGGATCAACAAGGAAAATTTTTATAGGGAGAAAGAAGTTGTTGCAATTTATGTGGCAGCAAGTATGTTACGACTTGTTGGGTCATCCAAAGGAAAGAATGCTTTCATGTTTTCAAGTTTTGTTGGCGATGTTGTTGCATAAGGAGGGAAGCAATAGAGATATGAAGTGTTGGTTATAAGTTTGATAAAAGAAGCATGAAAGCTTCTACTTCCATCATACATTTAGGTAGTATAAAATTTATTAATGATAGTCATGCAGGTATGATTTTTTATTACTCTTTTTGCATACTTGTTGAAAGGAAATTTAGGTAAGAATTTCCTCAGCCAAGGTTATTTTATAAAATCACATGATTATATTATTGAATTGTTACCATTGGATGTGGTAAAGGCTGAAGGCATGTATTAATTCAAAGCTTTTCATCTTCTGAATGCACACACTAACATAGTATAAGGTCATGTTAATTTGGTTATGGAGTAATAAACAAATAATTAAAAGATAAGAACTTGTTATAGGAATGAATGCCAGTAAGCTAGTCATGTATGAGACTAGGACATGGTTGGATATGGAAAGGTTATGAGCCACACAGGTACTAAAATCTTCCTACCTTTAAATAAAACTTGGACTACAACCTTTTTGCTAACACTAATGAACACCACATAATTATATTCTTGGTGTAGTTTTGGGTTGAAAAGGAAGGAATCCAATTAATTGGGAACACAATAGGAAGTGTGTGGAGAATATGTCAACACATTGGCTGAATTCCAACTTATGGATGGTGAGATACATGACTGAGATAAAGAGCATTATATAATTCAATGCAAGGTGCACTGAATAAGTATGCATTGAGAATTGCACCCATGCATAGTAAGTGATAGAATTGTATACTAAATGCAATGGCTGAATATGTTTTGTAAGTATGTTCATATATCTTATTGCATGGAAATCATTGTTATTAACAATTAAAATGTTTTTAACTCATGAAGTTGAGGACATTTCAAGGAGGTTTTAGACATTGCAACAGGAAAGTTGCAAGTCAAGTAGTCACATGAGCATTGACTACAGGAAATTTTCTTCTTCAGAAAACTAAGTAATGAACTTACAGATATTACTGTGAACACGCATATGCATACAATGATAAGTCATTCTAGTTTATTAAATTGTTGGGTAATTGTGATTGAATTTCTAGGTACAAGAAATTCTAAGATCACTGCATAATATTTTGTACATATTGTAATTGAATTATGATATACAACAAATACTGACAATTTGTTGACTGTATGCAAGATGAAGCCTTACATGAAAAATGGTATGTAGTTTGGTGCCTGTGGAAAACCACAAGGATGGTTGTATTCATAATATGGCAACAACCAAGATGAATTATGAAATATAATTTCATGTTGCAGGGAAAAATTTGAATTCCCTTTTGAACTAATTGAAGTTCCTAAATGAATTCTTTTATGTTTTCTTATGGTAACTGCATGTGGGTTATGTAGATGAGATGATGTTGATTAAAGTTAGAATGTTGACTATAAGAGTAGCTCGTGGAAGATGTTGACTGGAAATATCCGAGGGAAGTTGGAACTCCAAGAGCTACGGTGTTTTGAGACTTCCTGAGCTGGCTTGTTGCTGAAGCCTAAGGAAAGGGAGGTGTAGCAACCGATGGACTGTGTGACAGTGAAGGTTTACCCTCCTGGGGTGGGAAACAGATGTGGAAGAATGAGAGACCATTGGTTGGAGTGCTGGTGAGTTTTGGTACCTTGGTCTAGACCATGTTGATGTGGAAGGTCTTCTCAATCAAAAGATAAGTATCAATTCTCTATTTATTGTATGTTGTGTATCTTGTATATAGGTATAATGTTATTAGAATTTCCTGTATATAGATATATATACAGTGCATATATGCTTGCATTACCTACATCCATGATTGTACATAACATGTTTCATATTTCATTGCTTAAGAAATATATACCTGATGCTAATCATGTAATCGATTGGAATGTGATTCAGGTGGAGCAAGAAGGCGTCTTGCAGGTGCATCCGGTGCGTATACTAGACTGGAAAAGAAAGTAGCTCCAAAATCGAGCCATAGGGCTTGTAAAAGTCTAGTGGACCTGGTACAGTCCCGAGGATACAACATGAGAGCATGAAGATGCTATGAAGGCATTGTACCCACATTTTTTTGAAGATTTTGGAAATATTGTTGTTGTTTTGTAAATAAGTTGCACCGAGGACAGTGAAAAAATAAGGGGAGGGGGTTGTAATACCCCAAGGTCGAGCCCCTTATGAATTGTAATTTTTCTTATAGGATGGTGAGCTAAGTGGTTATAAGCTGAACGACTTATGTGTTTATTAGGATGGTGAGCCAGATGCCAAGGCCAATGAGCCTGATTTTTGTATATGTAATTATGTAGAACATTAATAAAAATATAAATGTTGTTGTGTGTAGACTAACCAAGAAGAAGCATTATGGGGGGCTAAGCTCCACTAGGTAGGGTAAGGAAGTCAGGCTAAGTATTTGGACCTAGGGGCTAAGCTAGGGGGCTTACCTCTAGAGGAATAATATTTTAATATTATTTCTTGAAGACTAGGTTGGACATGATATGTTTTTGTTATCCTAAGTTCCTGGAAAGTGGTACGTACGCTAAATGGAGCACATTCAGCTCGACGAAGATAAGTGTCGACCTAGGCACACGCAGTTAAAGCTGAAGTGTCATCTAGTGTTGGGGGATTTCCATTATGCCCTTCTTCACTTGAGGTCATACTGCCATTCTTCCATCCTGCCCAAAAACCTAATACCTCCGTCGTCTGACCTCTGCATACCCTCACGCATCTCTGAAACCAAAAACCGTGAAGCCATCCTATGCTTCTTCCTATGAAGTCGATGCAATTGTAGTTGCATGAGTCATGTTTTGACTTAGAGTTATGATGTTTTCTTTTTGGGTGTCCATACCCATTTTTCCCTATTGTTGTTGTTGTTTTTGTTGTTGTCACCCATACCTAGTTGTTGTTGAATCAAATATTGGTTGAAGAGGCAGGTTGTCAGGCCTATGAGCAACTCTCCCAGGTGAGAGAGTTTTCTACAAAGTGATTTCTCCTGGAATGGAGTCACGTAGCAGCTACAATACTTTGATACTTCTGGTCTAGCCTGTTGTTGAAGCCCAAGGTAAGGGAGGTGTACTAGCCAAAGGACTTGTAATAGTAAAGGTGTATCCTTCTGGAGTGGAGCAGGCATGTGGGGAATGAGGGTCTGTGGGTTGTGGGCGTAAGTGGATCCTGGGACAAAATATCCTTCCTGTTGCTTTGTGCAACTTCCTTTCTATCCTTGCCAAGCCTAGAATTCCCTTGCCCGGTGGAGTTTAGTCCCAGCTCGGGGGTGACCTACTACTGAGATTGATGAGAAGCATGGTCTAAGGTTGGGAGGTTCATGGAAGGTTTGCATGTAGTTGGTGGTCTTCTAATAAAATATAAGTACTGCTTTTATATTCATTTACATGTTGTGTAATGATACACATGTTGTAATTGATGAGTATTGCATGTGTATGTTGTATATGCTGCATGTGTAGGCTTACTGTTATTTCCGCAATAATATGTTATATATATGTAGAATAGTCATTCTATGTTTATATGTATGTGTATTTTTTTCCGCAAGTATCTTTGTTTGGCATAGCTTAGTAGTTTAAGGCTGGAGTGGTCAAATATCAGAGCTAAATGTACAAGATAAGGTATTACAGAAGTAGCATTGCCCCGACGGTTGAGTTGTAGGCCGGGGGATGTTACATAGGTTGATAGAATTCCTTTGAAAAAGAGCATGAGACCTATGGAAGAATATGACATCATAGACTCAATGATGAAACCATGAGATGCAAGAGACATCAATGAAATTCTCCATAGGGGCTGGAAGAGTAACCAGTCGGTGGAGAAAATTCTCTGTAATGAGCTCAGCTTCCTAAAGCCATGCTAAACCCAAAATTATGATGACAAATGGAATCAATAAATTTGTTCTCTATTCAAAGGTGACATGATTGATTTCAATATAAGATAATACTCCCTTCCCGCCCATCTTTTTTTGTTTTTTCATAGTCAAATGATTTCTATGGTATAGAGGAGGAAACGAGTGTCGCAAGTAAGAAAAACTAGTTCCAGCAGTGGAACATACCTATGATTAATGTAAGGAGGTGCATGTGGGATATTTAAACTCGAGAGAATGTTCCCTCCTGGGTATAGGGTGTCAAATTGAGAAGGATATAAATGAGGATCTTCTTGGGTGAGGATGAAAAACTACTGAGGCAAACAGTTTATAACGCAAAGTGCGAACCGACTATAGGCTCAATACTGCAAGCAAGGGCATGAGATGCAATCACAACTTAACATAAAAAAATGTCCTTTTTCATAATCTTAGTCTACGTGGTATGAAAAAGGGATAAAATTGTACCAAATAGACGTCCTTTCGAATCTAATTTATGAGTGTGAAAAAGACAAGTTCACTCGGCAATCTTTTTGCCTTTTAAAGACGAGTTGGAAAAGAGATTAAACTAAACTCATTTAGGATTCCTCTAGGTATAAGGAAACTTGTTTATGAGTGACAAATGTGGCTCAACATAAAGTCATGTATTATCTATAAGGGACTCCCGATCCTATGGAAAAAATCTATTCATGGGCACCAAATGAAGCAGAGGATCTAACTAGGGTACCCATGTTTGGTAAGTCTCTACCACTTGATAACAACACGTCTTATAGCAGATGGAAGGTTCTATGTCACAACAAATGGGTCCGTACCTAAGGCATATGAGTGACAGTTATAGGACAATGCAAAAGTAGATGGTGGAATGGATACCTATCCTATATGTTGGGTATCGAAAATACCAACCCATGGTTACGAACGGTCAACATGACGTTGAAATGCGCAAGAATATATGGTGAAAACTAGAAAAACCAACTCAATCCACTATTGTATTAGTCCATTAGGTGAAAAAATGACTCGAAACTATAGAAAGTGGGTAAAAACTTTTATAAATAATAACAAAACCAAAATTTACTATGTCATTTTTTACTTTTTACCCAAATAGTGAAAATTGGACCTAAATACCTTTGATTTTCAAATGGTGATTGCGGGAGTGTTAGGCAACAAAATCACAGGCCGTCTAGACCAGGTAATTCCTCTTCCTCTCCTCTTCCTTTCTAGTGGAATATATTTTATTGTGGGAGCTTCGGGCAATGAAATCAAAGACCGTCTAGACCAGGTAATTCCTCTTCCTCTCCTCTTCTTTTCTGGTGGATTTGATTTTTAAATTAGGTTTCAAAATTTGAGTAAATTAGGGATTTTTGATGTACACAAGATACCATTCATTGGGTCGCGTATACGTGAGGTTATACATGACTGTGTAAAATATAGTACACATGTACTCAGCCCTATATGTGACTCTGAAAGATGCATCTTGCGTACAAGTACATAAACAAGGTTTTCTATGGTTGCTAACTCAAAAATTGATTGTTATCTGGTAGGATGGTGCTAGAATGGAGGGAAAGGGAGCATGAGGAGGTAGATGCTGCTGTGGAAAGAAATCTGGGGCCCCAAATGGCCTTGAAAAGATGCAACTTGTATAAATTTTGGGCACTCAAAGGGATGAGAGCATAGGTGAGGGTGCTTGAGTTGCTCATGGATTACTGGGATCCTGATAGTGAGAGCTTCAACCTCGATGGGAAACCATTGAGGATTGAAGTCAAGGATATATACTTTTTGACAGGGTTATCATGCCTAGGTGAGGTGGTGAAACTCAAAGCCCGAGGAGATCAGAGCGTGATGAATATAGAGGAGTACATAGATGCTCACTGTGTAGCAGGGACTGAGAAGGTTGAGATTCAACTCCCCATCAAAGTGATAAACAATCTCAGCCTCAAGATTGTTGTCCTCGTTTTGACGAGGATCACAGGATTGACTTCGTTGCACCAAGAATCAAGGCCGCTAATGTTATATTCTGTAGAGTGCTTGAGACCCACTGTATATGATTGGTGTACCTCACTACTTGCTAATATGAAGAGATAGTTGACACAGTGCAAACAAGGTGACAGAGGAACTTCGGTTTTTCCTCTATCTTATGTAGATTTTTCTTCGAGCAGGTTCTAGGTTTGGGGCCTAGAGTCAAGATCATTCCAACAGGACCTCGTGATCCAGACATGGCACGGTGGACCTAGGTAATGAGATGGTAGGGGGGAGGTAGGGTGCCCACACACTACAACGATGATTTCTTGTACTGGTGTACATGACAGTTCATTTCTCTGGATGACTACCCCTACGTAGGGATTGACTTCTGAGAGGACCTTGACATGCCACTACCATCAGGGAATTCCATGATAAATTTTTTATTCCCCCCCACTTAGTTAATTAGTCGACAACCATGATAAATTGTTGATTCCCCCCTAGGTGGAGTTGGGTTGCAATCCATGAAGTCCACCCCCCACTTGGTGAAGGGATCGACGGTAATGACTGGGTGAAGACGGGCTGGATGTGAGCACATTTTTAGAGTGAACACCTGTCAGGGGTGACACTTCTTAATCGATTCAACATAATATTTAAAGATATATGGCTATAAATAACCAACTCATAAAATTGTCTAGGCTGTTGCAAGCCCAGATAGATGACCACCACAAGCCCCACTGTGGAAATCATTTAGAACTGACTCAGTTTCTTCATGAGTTAAACAATGACACAGGGTATTGTCTACTCCTAGGTGATACAAAGTGTCATTGACGATCGTGTAATTATTATCTTGGTATCGTACACATCGTTAGTCATCTCGTAAGAGATGTTGAGGGAAGTTCAAGGTTTGAAGATAGAGAACGATGTCTCAATACCACGGGTCAGACGACAAGACAAGGAAAATGTATTCATCTGCAAACGAATCAACATGGATAAAATCCTCATCTAATCATGGAAAGTCGGATATTAACTCCATGAATTATAGTGATTTCTTGGATTTCACACAAGCAGAATCCAGATCAAATTATTGTAAAATGAAAATCCATTTATTATATTTCCCCCCTATGATACACCTGGTAAGGACGTATTGAAATGTATTGACATAGGCAACGAAAGTAGTCTTAAAAATCAATATATAATGGCATAAACGTTGGAATGCGTGAATGACATCCAAAGATTTCTTTTCAATGTGAGAATAATTGATCTCAGGACTGACTAAGTTTTGAATAATATAGTAGATGACATGCTTGTGGAGATCATCATACTTTTGAACCAAAACCATACCAATCGTCTCCTCGAACGCAGAGATATAAAGAAAGTAATCCCTACTGTAGTCAGGAGACTTCAGTAGAGGCGTCGATACCAAGGATTTCTTCAAAGAATAGAAGGAATCCTGGGCTCACTCATCCCATATGAAAGGGGTGTCCTTATTAGAAAGATGCTTGAAACCCTTAGTGATATTGGAATAGTCTACTATAAACTGACGTAAAAAGTTAGCTTTCCCCTGTAAACCTTGAAGTTTTCGAACAGTGCACAGAGGAGGCAACCGAAGTATTTCCTAAACCTTTAATGAATCTACCATGATCCTAGTCTCAGAAACTAGAAATCCAAAAAGACGACCAGACCTAACGCAAAATATGCACTTATGAGGGTTCAACTAGATTCTATAGTAATGACTTTTGACGATTAAAATCGCAATGACGATTTTGCCTGCAAAGTATTGCTTAAGCATATGCTAACGATATATAATACTATTAGGTGGGACTCCCTTGTAAACTGGAGGATCAAAGATAGTCTTATTACACATTTTATTTTGTTGTTTTACGCTAGCCCCCCTTAACCCGCGGGTTGGAGGGTTACGTACACAGGATCTTTCCCCTCACAATGGCCCGAAGAGCTCTCGAAAATGGCTCCTCTATTTCCCTTTCGAGAAATCTGCACCCACAATTAACTCTGAGAAATTCCCCCTTGTACTTTGGGAGATCAGACTTCGAGCTTCTGCAAATCCAGTGGTCAAGCATCTTATCTCTCAACCTCTAAAACCTGAAGATAGTCAATGCCGACCCTTTCTCTCCCTGTTTCGGATTTCTCCTTATCGTGATTTCGGCGGTTGCGATGTTGAGCGACTCGTTCCCTCGATTCCCGAAACCCGATTTGTCGAAACACCGATGCATTCATAAGGTTGACCTTTCAATGCCCCTTTACTCTGTTGGGATTTCAGACTTCACGATATCATGAATCCTAATGCAAAGAATTTGGGTCTTTACCCCACGAAACCCCGAAATGGTCAACTGAAGTGACTTCCCTGTCAAGAGTGCGCCACATGTCCACCTTGTCGATTCATGTGGCCCACACAGTCCTCTCGTTCCTTTGGGACTTTGCGTTTCATGATTTCGCGACTCCCTTTGCAAAGATTTCGGGACTTCCACTCGCGAAAACCCGAAATAGAAGTTCACGAGTAAATCCAACGGCTCCTGTGGCTTGGATCTACAGCTCTACTCCTCCTGAGCTTAGAACCTTTAGGAATACTTGTGGTAACTCCCCTACTCCTCCATGAGATATGATGGCTCACGGGACTTCGTGAATTCTCCACAGAGAATTTTGATCGTCCATTCTTCCTCTGAGAACCTCTGCCCAAACTAAACAAGGTATCTCTCTCCATGGAACTTTTTCTCTTGCGGTCCTACGTTGCTACGCCTTCCTTCATATTTTCAAGGTACCTTTGCCTCTTGCCTTCCTTCGACCCCTTCGAAGGTTCAAATCTTTCTAATATTTCTCATGACTTCAAGTCTTACAAAAAACTCTTGCTCGCACTCCTTGTGTTAGACCTTCAAACACTTCCAAGTGTTGAACTCTTTTTGACTCTGTGCACACCCTACAACAATAGTTCTTCAAAGACTTCTCAGATTCACAACTCTGAGACCTTACTCGGCCTGTGCACTCCTTGCATGGATCCTGTGCCTACCTGCACCTCAAAGGAAATGAGAACAAGAGATATCTAGTCTGAGCTTTCAGAGTCAAACTTACGAACCCTTTGTCAATGCACTCCTTGCGGACAATTCAGCTGCACTCCTTGCAGGAACTCTTGCTTAGATAGAGAAACAATTGGAACTCATTTTCCTTACTCTCTCTCTCTCTCTCTCTCTCTCTCTCTCAGATTTCATACATTCAACAAGAAATCATTCATGCATAGCATAAAAGCAATTGCATGACATAAAGAGTAAAACATTCATGAGCATAACATTCAAAGATGCATACACAGAGAATATTTGAACACCATGAGTCTGAATCAAAACCTTCTTTGTATTAATCCAGAACTTTTGTACATGGAATTCTCACTACATCTCTATGCTTCTCTTCTATGCTCTCAATTTGCATAATCTCATGCTCTTCACGCTAATGTTACAATACACAATGAGGGTGTCTATATCTTGTTTCCCTCTTGTTCTCTAAAACTGTCTAATCTAACATTCAATTCTATCTACTTGCATTAACTACTATAAATGCCTTCTACCTACTAAGGAAGAGAGCGGATCGCTCAAGGTCCTTTTACATTTTACAAGTGTGCTCTTTCTTAATTATCTTATTTAATATTGGTGCATTAACTTCAATATAATTTCAAAATTTGCATTGGGCGCTTGTCCAACTGTCTTTTTCTTCCACGCTGACTCGCCTGAGATGCTCTTGCATCATACTCCCTTGCTTGAAAATTTTCATGGGCCCCTATCCATGAGCTTGTGCACAGTCTGTCCATGCTTTTGGATCTCCGTTTCATTCTCCCAGCTGGCATCTTCAACTGGATGTCCCTTCCACTTGACCAAATATTCAAAGTATTTCTTTCACCTAGTCTTTTTGCTCACTCTTTTGTCTAGTATGCGCTCCATCTGTGGCTTTTCTGCAACTGGCATCTGCTTTGTCCACTGGACTTCTGGTTGTTCATTTCCTGTCCCTTCTTCCTCAACTTTATATGGGTACAAATCTGAGATATTGAATATCGGAGAAATTCCGATCCCATTGGGTAATTCAATCTCGTAAGCATTTGCCCCAAATTTCCTCAAGACCTTACATGGTCCAATTTTCTTCATTTTCAGTTTATTATATGTTCCTCTTGGGAACCTTTCCTTTCTCAAATGTCCCAGAATCAAATCACCAACCTCAAATTGAAGTTGTCTCCTGTGTTGATCTTCTTTGAGCTTATATTTCTGGATCGAATTCTGCAATCGCACCTTCACCTGAATGTGAAGTTTCTTCATTGCTTCTACGAAATCTTCTGCACTAGCGCTCCTAGTCGCAGTATGTTCTGAATCCCTTAATTTATAAATTCCTCTTGGTTGCATGCCATAGAAAATCTAAAATGGAATCTGTCCTGTGCTTCGGTTAACTGAGTCGTTATAAGCGAATTCCGCCTGTGGTAATATGTTGTCCCCTTAGCTCTGGTCTTCTGTCACCAAGCTTCTCAGCAAGTCTCCCAGACTCCTGTTTACCACTTCTGTCTGTCCATCCATCTGAAGATGATAAGATGAACTAAATGATAATTTAGTTCCCAGCTTCTTCCATAACGTCCTCCAAAAGTGTCCTATGAACTTAGTGTCTCAATCCAAAACTATACTCCTTGGAAAGCTGTGAAGTCGAATGACTTATTTGAAAAACAGATTCGCAATGTGAGTTGCATCACTAGTCTTCTGACATGGAATGAAGTGTGCCATCTTGGAAAACCTATCCACCACCACAAAGATTGAGTCAAATCTTGTTTGTGTACTTGGCAAACCCAATATGAAATCCATGCTGATTTCATCCCACAACTTATATGGTATGGGAAATGGTTGATAAAATCCTACATTCTGTCTCTTTCCCTTCGAATGCTGGAAAATTCTGCGTCTGTCCATGAATCTCTTGACATCTGCTCTCAATATCGACCAAAAATATGACTCATTCAACTTTGTGAACGTCTTGTCGTGACAAAAGTGTCCTTCTAATCCTCCATTGTGTTTCTCCTTCAACAAATTCTCCCTCATGGAGCATTTTGGAATACAAAGTTGATTACCTTTAAACAGTAATCCTTCCTGGATCATGTATTCTATCCATTGATTTCTATCTCTGAGAATTGGATTCTCAGCTGCTTCATACGCCTCCTTAAAATCTAAGTCATCCCTGTACATGTCCCTGAGATCATCAAAACCCAACGTTTTGACTCTGAACTCCTGCAATAACAAACACTTCCTACTCAAAGCATCAACAACTTTGTTAGCCGTACCAAAAATGTGTTTAATCACAAAAGTGAAATTTTGCATATATTCAACCCATTTAACATGTCTTTGATTCAACTTTTCCTATTGAGTCACAAATTGCAATGCATGATTTTCACTGTATAAGACAAACTCTTTCGGGATCGAGTAATGCCTCCATTTCTTCAATGCCTGAATGATAGCATAAAACTCCTTATCATAAGTGGAGTATTTCACTTTCGATTCATTCAGCTTCTTGTTGAAGTATTCTATTGGCCTATCTTCCTGACTCAAGACTTCCCCTATTGCAAACCCACTTGCATCGCATTTCACTTGAAATGTCTTTTGGAAATCAGGCAACACCAGAATTGGTTGTTCTGTGATCTTCCTCTTTAACAGATTAAAACTCTTCTCAACTTCTTCTGTCCAGTGAAAAGACTTATATCTTTTCTTCACTGTATCCATCATCGGTGCACTAATTCCACTGAAATTTCTAATGAACTTTCGGTAGAAACTATCCAATCCTTGAAAACTTCTCACCTCAAATATGTTTTTTGGTGATGGCCAATTCTTGATTACCTCCACCTTATCTAGATCCATCCTCAACTCATCTGCTGAAATAACAAAACCCAAATAGATGAGTTTTGTCTTCATGAATGAGGACTTCTTCATGTTTATCAACATCTTCTCCTGCTGTAGCCTCCACATCACTGTAGCCAAATGCTCCAGATGCTCTGCCACTGTTTTACTGAAAATCAGTATGTCATCTAAATACACAATGACAAATTTTCCGATGAACTCCCTTAGGACTTCATTCATCAACCTCATGAAGGTACTTGGCACATTTGTTAAGCCAAACGAAATAACAAGCCATTCATACAACCCTTCATTGGTTTTGAATGTTGTCTTCCATTCGTCACCTTCTCTCATGCATATTTGATGATAACCGCTTTTCAAATCAATCTTTGAAAATAATTTTGCTCCACTCAAGTAATCCATCAGATCATCCATCCTTGGAAATGGAAATTGGTACCTTATGGTTATCTTGTTGATCGCCCTCGAGTCAGTACACATCCTCCAGCCTCCGCCTTTCTTTGTACTGAGTATTGTCGAAATAGCACATGGACTCAAGCTTTCCCTGACCAATCCTTTGTCCAAAAAATCCTGGACTTGTCGTTTGACCTCTTCATTCTCTTGCGGCATCAACCTGTACGTGGCTTTGTTTGGCAAACCGGTTCTTGGTATGAGATCAATGCGATGACTCACACTTCTGATCGGTGGTAATGAACGAGGTAGTTCGTCCACTACTATGTCAGTGAACTCTTCCAGTAGTTCCCGAATCTCTTCTGGTAAATCATCCACCCTTGTGCTGGTCAAAACAATCTTCGGTTTCCTGACCATAATAAATTGCGGTTCTTCCTTCTTCTTAACCTCTGTAAGAAGTTCCTTCCCACTCATGAGAAGTACAATGTTTCTTACTTCCGGTTTCACCTCCTTATTCTTGATTGGAAGCAACATGTGAGTTCTCCCATTCTTCTTTAGGGTGTATGTGTTCATTCTCCCATCATGAATCACATTCCTGTCATATTGCCATGGTCTACCCAGCAATAGATGACAAACATCCATG
>SNQJ01S0005459.1:282576-314633 GCA_010110895.2 Picea sitchensis | reverse complement strand
CTTATCATTATATCCTCCTATCTTAAATTCAACTAAACATTGTTTAGTGGCAGTTACCTGATGTCCTTTTTGTAGCCACGAAACTCTGTATGGGCTTGGATGATCAATCGTCTCCAGCTCCAGCTTTTCTACCATCTCTATAGAAACTAGATTATTTGTGCTACCACTATCCACAATGACCTTGCATACCCTATCTTTGGTTTTGCAAGCTGTCCAGAAAAGTCTATTTCTTTGGACTGAACTCTCCACCTCCTTTTCTGGTGTCAAAAGTGCTTTTCGCATCATCAACGATCTTCCGCCTTCAACATCTTCTACCTCAACATCTCGCCTCTGTGCTTTGGCGATGTGAGATTCTCCTCCTTTATTTTTGTCTGGACACTCGTAAGACTTGTGCTCGTTATTTCCACATGTGAAGCATGTTATTACTCCACCTCTTCCTCTTCCTCTACCTCTAGTATGAGGAAAAATATTATTATCAACATACTCTCCTCTCTGCTAAGTATGTTTCCCTCTCTGTGAGGTTCCACCCATCTCAATTCGAGTCTGAGGTTTCTTCCAACCCTCCTTAGGCTTCTGGTTTTTATCCTGGGCAACTGATTTGCCTCTAGGTTGACTATTGCCTCGGCCTCTTTGACCATGCTTTCGTCTCAGCTTCTCTTCATCTTTTAGAGCCATCTGATAAGCATCTTCCACCGTTCGGATGGTTACCGTGATCATCTCATCCTGAATGTCGTATCTTAGGCCATTCATGTATCTGGAAACCTTTTCATCATTGCTTTCCCGATGACCTTCCCTGATGTTCAGCCTGTAGAATTCTTCAGTGTATTCTTTCACTATCATCAGCTTATGTCTCAAGTTTTGTATTCTTCGAAATAGAGTAATTTGATAATCTCCGGGGATGAATTTCACCTTCATCTTCGCGATCATCCTGTCCCATCTTTTGATATTCTGCTTGCCTTTGCAATCTCTGTCAGCTTGTAGTTCATCCCACCACAATGTTGCATGTCCTTTTAATCTCGTGAGAACATGTTTGACCTTCTTGTCCTCTTCGACATCTTCATAGTCGAAATATGTGTCCAGAGCTCTAATCCAGTCTAGAATCTCCTCTGCATCCAGATTTCCCTCATAAACTGGAATGTCCATTTTCACTCTTGCACCCATTCTTGCAATAGCCCTGATCAAACGTTCATTTGTTGCATCTTCGGCTGCAACTTCTTCCCCTTCATGTTCATCCTCAATTTCACTTTCAGAATCAGTAAGATCCCCAACACTGACTGTGCACCTCTGTGCTGTCTCCATGTCTTCAATTCTGGCGCGTAGATCATGCATTTCTCTCTCCATGGCTGGATCAGTCATCTGTTTTCCTCTTCTTCTTGACATTTCCCTCTCCTCTGGTGGATCGGGTTTTTTCCTGTCTCTTCTCCTTGGCGGCATGGTGAATTCTCCTTTTCCCTACTACAGAAAGAAAAGAAACTTTTCTGGGCTTTGATACCAACCTGACGCCACCTCCCCCTCAACTCGTGGGTCGGAAGGTTACGTACACAGGATCTTTCCCCTCACAATGGCCCGAAGAGCTCTCAAAATGGCTCCTCTATTTCCCTTTCGGGAAATCTGCACCCACAATTAACACTAAGAAACTCCCCCTTGTACTTCGGGAGATCGAACTTCACACTTCTGCGAATCTAGGGTTCAAGCATCTTATCTCTCAACCTCCGAAACCTGAAGACAGTCAACGCAGACCCTTTCTCTCCCTGTTTCAGATTTCTCCTTATCGTGATTTCGGTGGTTGCGATGTCGAGCGACTTCTTCCCTCGATTCCCGAAACCCGATTTTCCGAAACGTAGATGCATCCGTAAGTTTGACCTTTCAACGCCCCTTTACTCTATCGGGATTTCAGACTTCATGATATCGCGAATCCTAATGCAAAGAATTCAGGTCTTTACCCCACGAAACCCCGAAATGGTCAACTGAAGTGACTTCCTTGTCGACAATGCACCACCTATCCACCCTGCCAATTCTTGTGGCCCACATGGTCCTCTTGTCCCTTCAGGACCTCATGTTTCATGATTTCATGACTCTCGTTGTAAATATTTCCAGACATCCACTCACGAAAACCTGAAATAGAAGTTCACGGGTAAATCCAACGGCTCCTGTAGCTTGGATCTAGGGCTCTACTCCTCATGAGCTTAGAACCTTTAGGAATACTCATGGTAACTCCCCTACTCCTCCATGAGATCTGACGGCTCACAGGACTTCGTGAATTCTCCACAGATAATTCCGACCGTCCGTTATTCCTCTGAGAACCTCTGCCCAAACTAAACAAGGTATCTCTCTCTGCGGAAGTTGTTCTCCTATGGTCCCACGTCACTACGCCTTCCTTCATATTTTCAAGGTATTTTGGCCTCTTGCCTTCCTTCGACCCCTTCGAAGGTTCAAATCTTTCTGAGCTTTCTCACGACTTCAAGTCTTACAGAAAACTCCTGCTCGCACTCCTTGTGGCAGACCTTCAAACACTTCCAAGTGTTGAACTCTTTTCGACTCTGCACACACCCTGCAACAGTAGTTCTTCAACGACTTCTCAGATTCACAACTCTGAGACCTTAATCAGCCTGTGCACTCCTTGCATGGCTCCTGTGCCTAGCTGCACCTCAGAGGAAATGAGAACACCAGATATCTAGTCTGATCCTTCAGAGTCAAACTTCTTAACCCTTTGTCAACGCACTCCTTGCGGACAATTCAACTGCACTCCTTGCAGGAACTCTTGCTCAGATAGAGAAACAATTGGAACTAATTTTCCTTACTCTCTCTCTCTCTCTCTCATATTTCAGACATTCAACAAGAAATCATTCATACATATCATAAAAGAAATTGCATGACAGAAAGAGTAAAACATTCATGAGCATAACATTCAAAGATGCATACACAGAGAATATTTGAACACCATGAGTCTGAATCAAAACCTTCTTTGTATTAATCCAGAACTTTTGTACATGGAACTCTCACTACAACTCTCTGCTTCTCTTCTATGCTCTCAATTTGCATAATTTCATGCTCTTCACGCTAATGTTACAATACACAATGAGGGTGTCTATATCTTGTTTCCCTCTTGTTCTCTAAAACTATCTAATCTAACATTCAATTATATCTACTTGCATTAACTACTATAAATACCTTCTACCTACTAAGGACGAGAGTGGATTGCTCAAGGTCCTTTTACATTTTACAAGTGTGCTCTTTCTTAATTATCTCATTTAAGATTGGCAATTAACTTCAAGATAATTTCAAAATTTGCGCTGGGTGCTTGTCCAGTTGTCTTTTGCTTCCGCGCTGTCGCTTGAGATGCTCCTGCATCATTGTTTCTATGTGGCTTACAGGGTTCTATATGATTGACGATGAGATATTGGTTTTTTTTTCAACATAATGGCAGATGGATAATGCATTTTATGTGTTGGTTTTGTTGCTCTAAGCTCTAAATTCCATAGATGAATGACTTGCAGTTACTGTTACTATGAGTTCTATTTTTTCCATGATTCATTACTTCTCAACACCTACACAAGACACATGTTAGTAACAACAAGAGAAATATAAAAAAAATCCAAGAAAAGGAACTATACTATGCTATGCTATACTATGTGCAAATGAAATTTAAAGAAATTAATGTTAGTCCTAACTAGAAATGTTATGGTTGTATGATTTGTATTGAGTTATATTGGGTGCATTTGATATATGTAATTGTATGGTTTTGGAAATGGTTAATACGGATTGGGTGGCGCAATTGGTAAGCAATGTGTGCAAGTTTTGATGCATGGAACTAATGGTGTGGATTAATGGTATGGTTTGGCTGGCTGTCGTGTACTACGAAATTGAATGAAATGGAGGATGGAAGAGATGTGCAGTAAATGCATGTCACTCCATACTTCTACAACTGGTCATCAGCCTAGCATGGTTATTGCTCATTTGGTTTTTCTATGGTTAAGCTCCAAGATTCAGGCATGGAAGGAACTCCTCGACCAACTCGCATTTTTAAGGCCATTGGTTACAGGTATGGTTATTTTCACCCATACATGAATTTGATCTATGTATGAAATGAATGTTGTCTTGGTAATGTGTTGATATGTGTTTTATTGAGGTTGGAAACTGTGTAAATGCGTGGTGTTTTATCTCAAATGACTGTGTGTTATTTGTTGCAAATGGAAAAATCGATGGTTGAAGTTGCGATTTCATTGGTTGTTCTGTTTGGTGGAAACCGTGATGGCCCTCTGTTCTCTTATGGGTGTTTGTTGGAGGGTTTCATTCTATTTAGCATTTCCATTCATCTCCTCATAATTAAGGTAACCATATCTGGTTCTATTCAGTGGTATGGGGTTGTTGTGTATGTTTCGATCCACCTTTTGTCCATTGTATATCTTTTCACTTGGTTGTGGTCACGTTTGGGTGTTATTGGCATCGGTTATTAGTTGGCCACTATGCCAAGAAGTATGCTTTAGGGTTTTTGGTAGTACCTTTGGTATGCAATTCCATCGGAATGATTATGTGTTGGCTCGACTCTTGAGAAGAGTGTGAGGGTTATGAATCTACGCTTTCGTGGTGTTGGTTTCTCTCCAGTAAGAAATCTTCGCTCCTCTGCATCATGGTCTACCCTACCTGGTGTTGAACTATCACCGTATTTTACAAGGATAAGGGTTATGAGGCTTGTGGTTCCACCATTCTTGTCTCGAAAGTCTCTCACCTACTTTTGATATGGTCGACATCCATTCTCCCTATGTTTTGGTGATCGAGCAAGCCCTTGATTATTTCTTGTGTTCAGGGTTACAAAGACCGATTTTCATAAACCCAACCAGTCGCACTCTTGTTGGGTCTCTTGTTGACTATCATAAGTTGGTTGAGTAGCATTAACAATGGCCTTGATGATTGTCTCATCTCTTTTTGATTGGTTTTTGGAGAGTTGTAATTAGAGATGATAATTGGTATATAGTCGTTGTCTCCTTTTGTTATGAGAGTTGAATCGATAACTCAACATTGTTTAATTAGTTGATTGAGAGTAAGGATAAATGTACAGTCACAAAGATGCCTCTTTTGTTATGCATTGGTCTATTTGTTCCTACAATGTGGTATAAATTGAAGTGGTGGTTCCTGTGTGTTTAACTTGCCCGATTGAGATTATTGCAATTTGAAGAGTTGATGACTGTGACCTAGTTGTCTATTGTGTATGATTTATGGAGACATCGTGCATTGTTTTTTTTTATTGCACCATCATAGATGAAGCACGAGGTTTTGGTAGTATGGTTTCATTGAAAATTTAATTGTTAATATTGTCAAAGGATAGAATCGGGCATGTTTTAAAAGAGTTTGTTCAACTTAGGAAAGACCTGCGTCTATGCTTGATTTGAGGATTTATAAATTATGAATAGTGGTTGATGTTTTCTATGATGAACAGAGTTGAAGCAATATGACTGTGTGTTCCTTTGGATTTTGTTTTAAATATAAAAGGGAAGGAAATAAAAGGAAACAAAATTCTTTTAACAAGATGTTTGAAAGGCATAGTAATTCTAAGTATGATTATACACTGTATTAATTGAAACATTTTAAAAGGAAATTGGATGTGGGACAATGAAAAAGTTTTAACACACATCAATTGTTAATTGGTCACAAAAATGTTTAATTGGTGTTGGAATAGTTGTGTTGAATACATAACTACTTTTATGGATTACTTAATTGGTTTTTCGAACAATATTCGCTCTTTTCCCTACCATTTTTTCACTTTTCACACATTACAATCCCCCTCTCCTTACCATATTCATTATACACTCCCTGTTCTTAAAATTGAATTATAGTTAATATAAATGTTGTATTATAACAATTTTAGAGATCACACAGGGATGAATTACAATGATATATTCTTTTGGTTTATGATACAATTGATTGTTTGATGTCTGTGAGAAGTAATAATGATCTTTTTCCCCTCATTTTAACACTTTTCGCTCAATACAATTCCTCACATATCCCAAAACCCTTGTTAACCTCCTGCTCATTGACAGGTATTAAACGATTTGTATGGATTGGATTCCATGAGTCTGATATGTTGCTAAGACAAATTTTATTTTATATTTAAAAGAGTTGTCATGTATGGTTGTTAAAGAGACTATTCACTATTCAATTATGCATACAGGAATGATATTTTTCAGCAGAGGTATCCATGCAAGGGATAACCGAGGAAGAGGAAATTGGAACAGGGGCCCTAGAAGGCCAAGATTCTCTATACACTTTGATGTAGACTAGCAAGAGTTAGGCCAGTTATTTCAAGCTAGATTTTTTAACTGGATTAGACAAGGAGTGGTCCAAAATAGGCTTGAAAGGCATCCCCTCCAAGCCCCATAGGTCCCTGGATGCCCCATCATGTCTTACCACAACCTGAAGTCCCCAAAAATGACGAATGGAAAGAGATTGTCCACCCAACAGTATCCCAACATCGTGGCTGGCCTAACTTTTCTCTACCTGCTCCTACACCTATTAATAAAATTGTCCAAGATGCCCCTGTCCACTCACCATTACAGTCTTCCCATCCAAGAAAAAGGTTAAAAACTGAGGCCCTCCATGCTCCTGACAAAGGAAAATCCACTGCTGCCCCTTCCTCACCCTCAAATGACTCTCACAAATCCGTGTCCTCCTGCATGCATTTGAGAGATTATTTATCTCATGTGATCAGTGAGATTAGGCCTAAAGGCTCCACACAGACTAAGGAAAATTCAGAGAAATCAAAAGGTGACAACAATAACAAGGGAAATATTGTCTCCTAGAGTGGAAAATATGTATTTTAAAGTTTTATTTATTAATTGTTGAGAACAGTTGACTTCTGAAATTTTGGACAACACACTATTTTGGATATATGGGTAGTATATTTTTGGAAAAAAATTCAATTATCATTGATATAAATTGTCCAAATATGAAAGTGATGATGGGAGTCACAAGGAGGGATGTTTTGTTGATCAACTAGTTGTGTTATGATTGTTAAAGAACTAAAGGGAGTCACACAGGGTCCCACCTACTAGTTATTATTTATTTAAAATCCTTACTATGATTTTATTATGTTTCCCCCTTAACTAAAAGGTTGGTTGATTTTTAGTTAACTTAACTAAATAATTATTTCAACTACAACCAATTCTAATTTTCTTAAAGGCAAAAGGAAAAGGAGGAACAAGGGGAGAATAGAAGGAGAAGCATACTAAGGTTTTCTCTTTGAGTTTTGTTGAGATAATTTAGTTTTCACTCATTCCTTAATTCAATAGAAGCCTAATTCGTTTTTATGATAGCAGGGTCCTATTGTAGACAACAAGATTCAGTGTTGAATTACATCATTCAGACACTTATTTTTCAGAGGTGTTGATCTATCTTTGATAGTATGTGTAGACTTGTCTATTTGTGAATTAGATTTCATGAATGACAAAGGCTATTGTGCAGAGTCGAGTGGGTCGAAATATGTGGCAAGACGATCCAACTTTTAAGGTTCAGTTTTTTACTTTCTGTCAGAAGTACTTTTGTATCTTTCATCAGGGACATCTATGTTTGACTTTGGTCCAAAAATTCCTCAGGAAATTTTGTAAAGAGAACGATTCTTTTGATGAATTGGAATGAAATATATGATTTCTTTATGTCTCATTTGTTTTAATTATTGACTTGGTGTCTTTACTTCTATCTCTATATTTATTTCAGAATCCATTATGTTCAAAAAATTACATAAATACTGAATTTTTCGGCAAGCTTTTATTTATAAAAAAAACATCCTAAGCACTTGTAAACAATACTTGTCAATTAGGATACCAATTTTGATGGCTATAAACATAGGTTGATATTCCCGTCTATCTTGCTTTAGCCAAGCAAGATATGAAAATGTTTGAGTAAGATCATTTCATATCTTTTTCTCAACATTTATTTGGTGACCATACTGAGGAGATCTTCAATATCTTTGTGGTTGATTTTTTTGCTCGATTATCATCGAATACATCTAATTTTCCAATATTGATTCTTTGACTATTTTATTTCTTAATGATTGTACATCTTGCAAGGAAGCCCAATATTGAGCTCAGTCTTCAAGATCATACCAACATTGCTTTGAATTTGTTTAACACCATTTTAGACACTACTAATACTCGGTCTGAGCTTAATCATTCATGGGAAACAATTGAACGAGATATTAGTGCCCAAGAACGTTGGGAAGCTAGACGTAGACAACCTAGAAATCAGCAATAACCTTCTTGTTCCTTCAACTTTGGCCTTCCTTTCATATCCTTAGACTCTTTTGTTTCTAGGAGAAGAAGAGGCTTATCACCTAAAATTAACCCTATTGTTGAAATAGGAAGAAGGAAAATTGTGTTATCAACCCAACTAAGTGCTCTAAGGAGAACCTTGTCTGACTCATCCAGTTCGTTTTCTTTTCCCTTATCTATCGTACACAAGATGACATCTAGTGGTGGCTCTGGTGGTACTAGGAGTGCTTCCTCGTCTCAGTCTTCAGCTTCGTCAGTGACTGGTAGCTTATATAGAAACCATATCCCTATCCAATCTACCAAAAATGTCACCAAAGTCATCAAAAAGTATGGGCTTTTTCAGTTTGAAGAAGACACCACAGCCAAACCATGACATGTTTCCTCTCCTCTTAACCTAGTAGTTGCTACTCGTCCACTTCCTAAATTCAAAGAGCATCTTCCTAGGTTTTTGGGGAATAACATTATCACTACAAATGAACACTTGGTGGAATTTTCTAATGCTTTTCACAACATAGGATCCAATGACAACGATACTTACATGCACTTATTTGTCAATTCCTTGGGAGGAAAGGCTGTGGCCAGTTTCTTTGACCTTCCTCCTAAGATTTTGTCTATTTGGGAGGAGTTAGTTTATTGGTTCAAACCCACCTATGAGCAATCTAAAATATTGGCTGAGAAGTTACGGGAGTACAATAACATCGCCTATAAGAATGGTGAGACCATCAAGTCCTTCAACTTGCATTTCACTAATTTATACAATCAAATCGATGAACTCATTCGACCTCAGAACCAAGATGCTTTCATGCATTACTACATTGCATTACCTTCCCCATATCATCATAAACTTGAGGAAAACGCCATTGATAACCTTGGTTCTGCTCTACGTACTTGTTTAGATTATGAATAACAACTTGAAAGAATAGGTCTTCCTCAGGGAGAATCAGTTAACCAAGCAGACATTCCCGCCCTCTTACAACTAGTTCAAGACATGAATAATCATATGATAGTGTATGAGTGAAAGGGAACTGTCTTCCCTCTCACCCTTGGAGCTTCGTCCTCTTCTGCACCACCCTTTAGAAGTCCAATCGAAAATAATTTTCAGCCTAAAGTTATCAGGCCTCGAAGTTGGTGTAAATTTTGTGAGGAACACCACGAGCAAATCACATGCGAGGTAAAGAAGATCTTATATCAGAGATAAGATCTTTGGTAAAATACCATAAACTACCATCGATGTCCTATATTTTGCAGAGCCAGAATATGTAATGATCATTAATACTAGGAACAAATCCTACACTCCTAAAGGAAAATATGATCCTCCTTGCAATTCTTCTAGCCCGAACTCATCCTCACTAGCTGCTACTACTTAGGTTCCTAAGGTTCCTGACAATCAAGGAACTACTTCCCCTTTCCCCTCTTCCAAATACAATATTCTAAATCATTTGGAGAACATCAAAGCATATGTAACCCTTCTAGACATGGTTGTCGTCCATGAACAACAAAGGCATCTAAAATAATTCATGGAAGAAAAATCTTTCATTGTAGACAATCTCTCTCAAGAGGTAAATGAAGAGGATTCATATATAAATAAATTAGGTGTACATAACTTTAGATACCCTGTAAAAACAAACCATTTTTATATTTCTGTAAATATTATGGATAATATCGCCCATTGTTGCCTCATTGATGGCGGTTCGGAACCAAGTGTGATGTCAAATATTATTATGTAAGAGTTAGGCTTGTCTTGTACAAATGAAAATGCCAGAAGCATGCTCTCTTATAATAGTCTACAACAAACGACCATAGGTGCAATTATGGATGTGACCTTAGTTTTGTGCGCACACCCTAAAATAAGGACAACCCTTAGTATTCAGGTAACTGATATGCCAGTAAGAAATTACTCAATCATCTTGGGAAGAGACTGGAAAAATTTGATGGGTGGATACCTCTCACTTGATGGGACACACTTATCGGTTCCTCAGAATGGTAAAAACATTATAGTCCTTAGAGAGGAAAGCATTTCACCTTACATAGAAAGTTTCCCACAACCAAATGTGAACTATATCGAAGAGGACCTTGGGGTGTATTCCATATTTGTTGAGGAGGATAACATTCCCTTGGAAAAAATCGATTTAGATAATGGTATGTGGTACATGCACTTTGATGGTTTATTCTCTAGTGAAGGTAACGGAGATGGAATAATCTTGTACTCTTCTGTGGGGAAAATTCATAACTTTTCTTACAGGTTGGAGTTTTCTTGCACAAATAACGTCATTGAATTTGAAGCCTTATTATTAGGCATTGAAAATGCCTATAATCTTGGTTGTGGTCACATTTCATTTTTTGGAGACTTCGAGCTTGTTGTGAATATTGTATGTAAGATACTCTCCTAGCAACAAGTTGATGAAATGATACACCCAAACTATTTGGGAACTTATCTCGAACCTATTATCTTTCAACATTACTCATGTTAAGAGGGAATTGAACTCAATGGTTGATCGGTTAGCTATTTTTGTAGCCTCTCCTAATCGACAACTTATGCCACACAAACCTGATTGTACTTTTCAGTCTCTATATCATCAACATATCCCTGAAACTATAGAATCTTGGCAGGTCTTCCCTAGTGATGAGAGTATTTGTTCTTTAATTCAGAATGAACCTTATAATCCCAAGGAAATTATATGCATAGAGGAAACAAGATTCCTAAGGGCCTGACTCCTCTAGAGAGTTCATTTTCATTGAGTGGTGTAGGACATAAAGAGAAACAAAAAGAAGAGGAGTCGAAAGGGAAGTTGGGTGAAACCATCTCCTTGAACATTGGGACACCCGAGTCTCCAAAGAATGTTAAAATGGGTTCGCAATGTTCTGATGAAGAGAAAATGAAGTTTGCCAAGTTGCTTGGTGAATTTAAAGATGTTTTTTCTTGGTCTTATGAGGATCATCGTGGTTTTTATCCTTCTCTTATACAACATGCCATTCCCACCAAGAAAGGCATAAAACCAGTTAGAGAAAAACAAAGGCCTATAAACCTTGCACTGGAAGCAGATATTGAAAAGGAGTTGGAAGAACTCTTGAAGGATGGAATCATCTTTCTAGTCAAGTATTTTGAATGAATTTCCAAATTGGTTCGTGTTCGGAAAGCAACTTATCATATCAGATTTTACATTGATTTTAATGAATTCAATCAGGCTATTATGAAAGATCACTTTCCTCTCCCTAACATGGAAATGATTCTACAACAAGTTCCAAGGTCACAAATGATGCACTTACTTGATGGTTTTTTCGGTGACAATCAAATCAGGATAAAAGGGGAAGATACATACAAAAACATATTTATTAGTCATTGGGGTACCTTGACTTACGAACGTATTCCTTATGGCTTATCTGATGCAAGTACCACTATTAAAATACCTATGCAAATTATTTTTCACGATTTGATCAGTAATATTATTCATGTTTATCTTGATGATCTAACCGTGTACTTTAAAGGTCTATCAATTTTCTCAAGGTTTCAAAATTTATGGTTGGGTCCCTTCAAGATTGCTTTTGTCCTGGGTACTAACTCTTATATTCTAAAAGATTTATAGGAGAGATTGTTTTCCTACAACAGTAACGGTTCTCACTTAAAACACTACGTGGAACCAACTTGAAAAGTTTTAACGTTGTTTGGATTTTCTTTATATCAGTAGTCTAGTTTTTCTTTCATTTTCACCACTGTTTTTCATTTCTTCTTTTACGGTAGTTTAAATTATGCTTTCCTTTTAATATCATCCCACTTCTTTTAAAATTCTGACATTTTATTTTCTGTTGTTTTAAATTTTGTAATGCCATTTCTGTCATGCATTTTATTGCTTTTCATCTTCTAGTTTATTTTTGGTCAAGGGTAAGATGTTGGATCAGTTATGCCACAGTGGCACTCCTGCAAGGTAATTTTAGTCAATAAAAATCAATCTTACACAATTGTTACGATGTTCTCCCTGAAACTAAATTGAATTTCTTATCTTCTTTCACTGTCGTCTTATCAAAGAATTGGTTATCTCCTACTTCTGGTTACCATTTCTTCATCCATTTGAGAATTAAAAGAGAAATTCCATAATTTTTTCTCCTTGAAGTAAAGAGAAAATTCTAGTTGAACGATTATGCATACAGGGATAAACCCCCTCATACTTAACATTTTTCATGAGTTATTCCCGAATTCTTGGTCATTTTTCCATTAAATCCGCTCACTTCCCCTTGTTGCATAATCATTCTAGTTATACCTTCTTGATCCACTGTTATTGGTTTGAAAAACCATACATTATGATTTCTAATTTCTTGGAAACAAATTTCCCCGTGGAGTCACCAGTTTGTTGACAATTAAAATCGCAACGAGCATTTCGCCTGCAAAGTATTTCTTAAGTCTATTATTTAAACTATGCTAACAATATATAATACTAGTAGGTGGGACCCCCTTGTAGACTAGAGGATCAAAGATAGTCTTATTACACATTGTATGTTGTTGTTTCTATGTGTCTTACAGGGTTCTATATGATTGACGACGAGATGTTGGTTTTGTTTTCGACATAACGGCAGATGGATAATTCATTTTATGTGTTGGTTCTATTTGTCTAAGCTCTAAATTCCATGGATGAATGATTTGTAGTTATTGTTATTACAATTGCTATTGTCGCCATGATTCATTACCTGTCAACACCTGCACAAGAAACATGTTAGTAACAACAAGGGAAATATAAAAAAAAATCCAAGAAAGTGAACTATATTGTGCTATGCTATACTATGTGCAAATGAAATTTAAATAAATTAATGTTAGTCATAACTTGCAATGTTAGCGGCTATACGATTTGTATTGAGCTATATTGGGCACATTTCATATATGTAATTGTATGGTTTTTCCAATGGCTAAGATGGATTGGGTGGCACAATTGGCAAGCAATGTGTGCAAGTTTTGATGCATGGAATTAATGGTATGGATTATTGGTATGGTTTGGTAGGCTGTCGTGTACTACAAAATTGAATGAAATGGAGGATGGAAGAGATGTGAAATAAATGCATGTCCCTCCATACTTCTCCCTATGTCCATCATGCTAGCATGGCTATTTTTTATTTGGTTTTTCTGTGGTTAATCTTCGAGATTCAGGCATGGAAGGAACTGCTCGACCAACTCGCATTTTTAAGGCCATTGGTTACAGGTATTGTTCTTTTTGCCCATCCATGAATTCTCTTTGTGTATGAAATGAACGTTGGCTCAGTAATGTGTTGGGATTTGTTTTCTTGAGGTTGAAAAATGTGTAAACGTGTGGAGTTTTCTTTGGAATGACTGTGTGTTTTATTCATTGCAAATGGAAAAATTGATGGTTGAAGTTGCAATTTCATTGGTTGTTTTGTGTGGTGAAAACTGTGATGTCTCTCTATTGTCTTATGGGTTTTTGTTGGAGGTTTTCACTTTGTATGGATCTTTGTTTTTATGGGGTATCCCCTTCCTCACCCTCAAATGACTCTGACAAATTTGTGTCCTCCCACATGCATTTGAGAGATGATTTCTCTCATGTGATCAGTGAGATTAGGCCTAAAGGCTCCACACATATTAAGGAAAATTTAGAGAGATCAAAAGGTGACATCAAAAACAAGGGAAATATTTCCTCCCAGAGTGGCAAATATGGATTTTAAATTTTTATTTATTAATTGTTGAGAACAACTGGCTTTTGAAATTTTGGACAACACACTATTTTGGATATATGGGTAATATATTTTTGGAAACAAATTCAATTATCATTGATATAAATTGTCCAAATATGAAAGTGATGATGGGAGACACAAGGAGGGATGTTTTGTTGATTAAATAGTTGTGTTATGATTGTTAAAGAGATAAAGGGAGCCACAAGGGGTCCCACCAACTAGTTATTATTTATTTAAAACCCTTACTATGATTTTATTATTTTTCCCCCTTAACTAAAAATTTGGTTGAGTTTTAGTTAACTTAACTAAAGAAGTAGTTCAACTACTTCAACCAATTCTAATTTTCTTAAAGGAAAAAGGAAAATGAGGAACAAGGGGAGAATAGAAGGATAAACATACTAAGGTTTTCTTTTTGAATTTTGTTGAGATAATTCAATTTTCATTCATTCCTAAATTCATTAGAAGCCTAAATGTTTTTTATGATAGCAGGCTCCTACTGTAGACAACAATATTCAGGGATGAATTACATCGTTCAGACACTTGTTTTTCATAGGTGTTGATCTATCTTTGATGGTCTGTGTAGACTTGTCTGTTTGTGAATTAGATTTCATGACTCACAAAGGCTATTTTGCAGAGTCGAGTGGGAAACAATTTGTGAAAAGATGATCCAGCTTTTAAGTTCTATTTTTTACTTTCTATTAGAAGTCTTGTTGTATGTTTCATCAGGGACATCTAATTTTGACTTATGTCGAAAACTTCCTTAGGAAATTTTGTAAAGAGAACGATTCTTTTAATGAATTGGAATGAAATAAACGATTTCTTTATGTATCATTTGTTTTGATTATTGACTTGGTGTCTTTACTTTTGTCTCTATATTTATTTCAGCATCTGTTATGTTCAGAAAATTACATAAATAATGAATTTTTCACCAAGATTTTATTTATAAAAAAGCCAGCCTAAGCACTTGTAAACAATACTTGTTAATTAGGATACCAATTTTGATGGCAATAAACATAGGGTGATATTCCCGTCTATCTTTCTTTAGCCAAGAGGTATCTGAAACTGTTTGAGTAAGATCATTTCATATATTTTCCTATATTTTCCTCAACAATGACATCTTTAAAAAACTAGTCGAAGGTGCTTAGAGTGATCCGCTCTTTTACAAGAGTGAGCAACAAGATCGTCAAGGTAAGCTTCGACTATATGCTTAAGATCATGGAATGCAAAGGTGATAGGACGTTGGAAGGTTGCACCAATTTTTTTAAGGCCGAAAGGCATCTTCCAGTATGCGAAAGTACCCCAAGGACAAATAAATGTCATCTTGTATTGATTCTCAGGTTTAATTTGAATTTGGTTATACCCTAAAAATTCATCCATGAAATAAAACACTTTGCTTCCCACACACTCGTCGAGAATATGATCGGTGAAAGGTGCCGGGAAGTTGTCTTTAGGACTGGCTTTGTTCAGGTCAATAAATTCCATGCATACATAGATGGTTCCTTACTTCTTGTTCATAGGAACAGGATTGGATACCCATTCAGTCAAAGGAACTGTGTAGATAAAGCCAACATTAAATAGCTTCTCTACCTCTACCTTAATAGCAGGGTCCTTACAGGATTGACAACTCTAAGACATTTTTCAATAGACTTAGCATTCAGATAAGTTCTAATCTAATGCTCAAAAATACGAAGGTTGATTCATGGCATCTCTTCATATGACCAAGAAAATACATCTCAGAATTCCTTGAAGAGATTGGTGTAGACCATGATTTATCTGGCGAACAATCCACAACGATATGTACATTTTTAATCTTGCCAGGGGTATGAGATATATCGATCGTGATGGTAGGATAGATACTCGCCATGTTTCCTTCGGCATAAATGTCGTGCGTATCAAGTGGAACTACGGCGTGGCCGACTATCTCGCTCAAAATAGATCGAAAGTCATCTTGTTAGATTCTATCAAGCTCTGGGAGAAAATAAGAGAGATGATGCATATCATCCCAACGTTTGTCAGGACCATTCATGGCTTCAATGATGGCTTCGTTCGAGGGAAAAGTCTCATCAAGGCAGTCATGTGAACAAGACAACGAAGTTGCCCACACGGGCTTAAAAATAGGATCATCCTCGTCCGTCGACGAGGTAATAGGATTGGGATCGGTTGAACAGTCAAGAACAACTTGATACGCAATCTCCGTTGTCGATAGTGGCATGGCCATTCTATCAAGTGACTGACCTTCAAAATACAAAGTCAAGGAAGGTAGTGTCCAAGGATCGTTAAAATATGAAGTGCGGAAAGGAACAAACCTCTATGATGACACGAACCTAATGGACATGGCGTAAACATGGTGAATTTGTGCCATGAAGTCGAAGGTACCCATAAGGAATGAATACATCCCGAAAATGATATTCTCAGTTGTCAAGTGATAATTGTCGACCACGGGGATCAACGGTCCAACAGATGTATTGGGGATAACATATGCAAAGGATAATTGGTCGATCGTCATGATCTTCCCATCGAGTGGAAAAAAAAGAGTGAGGAAGACAGATGATACAATTAAAGTCATAGCATAAGTCCAATTGTGTCCTAGTAACAAGTTATAATCAAGAGGTGCATAAACTACCTCAACATCCACCTCTACCATCTTCCCACCTAACTGGACCAGAAAGACAGGAATAATATCGTGAGGGTGGGAGGAATGACCATCAAAAGTAGTCAACACGCTAGGTGATTGAGAAAGAGTTGAAGAGCTAAGAACATTCCAAAATATTAGGGACATCACACATGTAGCAACTCCTTCATCAACAATCACACGTTTGATGGTATACTTTGAGTACCCCATGTGGATTTGGAATGCCACATGGTAAGGCAAGCGAGGCTTCACATCCATGACGTCAAACTTGATAAATTTTGAGCTACTGGGGTCTAGAGATACTAATGCAGATAACAAGGCATTCCTCTATGAAGGGCATGTCCGAAGTACCTCCAGAGCTGAAATCGCACAAGGGGTTTGACCCAGATCCTCAACAATAGAGTAATTCTTGGCGGATATAGAATTTGGATTGTGGGTAGAGAACTTGAGTACTCCTTTCGAAATACGAGGCAGTGGATTTGGTTTTTCAATCTGTAAATTCATGTTCGAAGGAGGAGGAGGAGATTCTAGACTAGGTATAACCTGTGAAGAACTATAATTGCGAGATCAGGTGGCTACATTAACCTGAGAATTGACCATATTGATACAAAAATGGTCGTCGTCTTGTGATGACGGGTTTTGACTCCCCCCAATCGCATTTCCGACATTTGAGGAGCTCGAGGCCATGTGTTGGTTATGTGGGAAAGGATTCGTCAGCATGGCAGGCGATAGAGATAAGAGCCTCACAACTTCCGCATGTTTTGGGAATAAATGAGTAAGGTGATTGTCCATACAAATATTACAGGGAAATTTCACTTTATGCCTTTCTTTCTTGCCCTCTCCAACATTATTATTTGTCTTCTCATTATTACCAGTGTCCTTGGGTTTATTATTATTTTCCTAGCCTTACGATTATTATTATGTCCTTTATTCTTATCACCTAGTTGTTCGTTACCATTTGGGTTGGTCGACAATTGCATAATGTACATCCGTCAACTGACTGGGGTTGGAAGACACAGACAAATATGAACCTCCTACAAACTGGTTTAGAGACAAATCTTTCAAATGGCTTGTCACCGAGTCTCCAGATTTTACATTGGTGGAGCCTACAATGCCATTGGCATGAGGTTTGGGCTTTTGTTTAGGGTCATAGGTTGACCTTGGTGCATCCGAAAGAATTTGGTATAACATTCTAGACTAAGCGTATATAATATCTAACTGTTGGACTTTGAAGATTGCTTCTTCCTCAGTTGTAACCCTGGATGTAGCAACATCCTTCGAGATAGGAGGCTGCAAAGACTTAAGGAACCATTCTAAAATAAAGTTAGGGGATATGGAGGACTTAATAAACCTCTTCCATCTACCCCATTCCTGGATATGATCCAATATATGAGTGGCTATGTCCTGGCATAAATTCGACAAGAGTTATAGGCCAACATCATAACGAACCAACAATTAGAAGTGGTTAAGGAAGAGTAACACCATCTGACTAAAGGTCCCATATGCCCCCCTAGGTAGCTCGATATACCATTTCGCAATAACCCCAATGATGGTAAATTCAAATAATCTTAACCGAATTGAATCATCATTAAGGGAATTCGAAGAGCACCATAGGTGAAAGGTGGTAGAGTGATCACCAGGATCCTCGCCATTCTTACCTTTGAATTTCAGAATGTTCGAAGGAATCTTGGTGGGGATGGGGGGCCATGTAGGATCATGACACACAGGTTCGTTCATCAACTTAGACAAGTCTGGAACATTAAGCATGGAAAGAAAAGGGAGAAGGGGTTGCGACATCTGGCCCCAATATCCCTGGAAAGATTGTGTTTGAGGAACTGCATCCCATCCATGGTTCTAGTAAGCACCATGGCCCTGTCCAGGATTGTAAGACCCTCCTCCAGGATGATTCATAAGGGGTTGGTTGGGCACCATTCCAATAGGAATGTTTTGATGGGGGTTATAAAAGTTTCCCCAAGCTAGAGTGGCTCCGGGTTGGGGGTTTTCCAAGGCATGAAACTGACCTCCTCCGAGTATGAATCCATAGTATAGAGGTGGATTCATCATGCCAAACGTGTTGGTTATAATCGACATTGAGGAGGTGAGGGTATATGATGGAACTTGAGTAGAAGCGTGTCCACCAGGTTGGTTTCTCCACCCATAAGAAAGAGGATTAGACTCGGAGTTAAAAGAGGGAATGCCTCCCATATAAGGAGTCATTTGAGAGATTTGAGAACCACCAAATGAAAATGGAGTATAAGGAGTGGTTGTTCCCCCAAGTCCAATGCTAGCATTAGGGTGAGCAGTTGGAATGGAGTTTGAAAACTGTGAAGTAAAATTCAAAATACCATAGGAAAAAGGACTACAGGCAATAGGGATGGACTGAACATTATATCCCAGTGAGTGACCAAGAGACCCAAATGGGTTCAAGGAAATAGATTGAGCATTCACTGTACAATGGGAAGTAGTAATGATAGATGCCTCTCACACTACAAACATTGTGCTTGTAGGAGTCAAAGGTGTGCCATTAACTATAGTAGGTGTGGGAGTCGAAGGGCTCCCAGTACTCTGATGACTCATTTCAGTACTCATCCTTGTAGAGTCAAAAGTCAGAAAAGTGGAGGTGTGTGTACCACGTCTAATAACTCTATGCCTTTTAGAAGGAAAAGACTCGAAATCCGGTGGTAACTGTAACAACCAATGGAACCGACAGGGATGCTAGTCCGACTCCATGATGACATAAGACTCAAGATACAAAAATAAATCCAAAGGCCAACTAGTAATCAAAGAGCACACCAAAAATAATCAAATGACCAATATGCACACAAACAGGCTAAAGTGGTTGAAAGGGGCCGACCTCCCTAAAGAAGGTATGTCTCGCCCAATAGGGGCTTGAGACTCCCTGCTAAAGATTGGAGGTAACAAAATCAGTTATAAGGGCCCTCATGGGCTTAATAACCAATCAGTCAGAGCCCCCCTGAAAGTTAATCCTCCATAAAGGTTTTGTATTGCCCGACCCTTATCTGACCCAGGGTACCTGCAAAATAACCCCTATAAGTAACCTATGTGGCACCTAAGTCAAGCAACTAAGCAACCAATGTATAACCGATGCACATGAGAGACGTTGTAAGTTAGGTCCACTGTATGGGAAGGGTAGAAATATCCCCAGATACAAATATATCCCTAGATATAAATAGATCCCCATAAATATCTTTGATGATAAGAAGGTATCAAGGGGATATCCCTTCAACCAACCTCACGCAACCTCGTGATTAACTCCGCTGTAAGAAGAGCCTCCTGATATTATCGATTATACAATGGAGTTATCCACTCCTTTAGTCAAACACATATGTTGATTTAATAGCCTTGGAGAATTTTACTCACAAAATCCTATTCCAAGGCACTAAATCCTAAGCTAGTTTGTGCACCCTAGAAAATAAAATTGTTACTAACCAATTTTAAATTAGAGCATTAATTTTAATGTCTGTGCTTACTCAAGAAGGTATGGTAGTGAAACTCATGATGTTATGACTCAGCAAGTAAAGTAAATATGAATACAATGCAAAGTCCTAACTTCAAAATTTAATGAATGATATGCTCCTTAAAACAATGCAATTTTCAATTTCAACTATGCAATTATGAAATAAAAATGCAATCTTTCTTTGCATGCACTAAGATAAATGACAAAGACTCAAAAGATCAAAATTCCAATCAATGCAAAATGCCTATAAGTTTTGTATTTTCAATATAAAAAAAATGAAAATGCATGGATTGAACAACAACTTGATATATAAAGACTCTATTATGTATAGAAAGAGACAACTCAAGTAGGATACCAAGGACAAAAATGCTCAGCCCAATGTACAAGGACAATAAAAAAGAGAATATTATTAGAAAGACTCCACCCAAAAATTCAACCAAAGACAGGTTTCCTATCATCCCACAGACACTTAACAGTCACTACAGACACCCAAGAAGACTCAACAATCATAAAAACCTACCCAACAACCACCAAACACAACAAACAAGCAAACGAGGTTGATGTACACGACTGTTCAAGGAAACACTGTGCTCGCACACAACTTTTAGAAGGACATCACACGTATATACGCGACTGTCAAGCAAAAACCCACGTATATGTTTCAAAAACACAACTAGGAAAATGAGAAGAATCAAATACTCAGACCCAATGTGAACAGAGTTTGTCAAGACATGATACGACAATAAACACAATATGAATGAGAGAAATCTAAGGAGAAAAACACTCCAAACGCTAAGAAATAAGATTCAATCCCCAGTATGGTCGCCAATTGTGTTACGAGGAAAATCTCTCTATGGATGGGGAAAACCACAACAGATGAAAATCACAGCATAAATCAACTCTATTCTCAAGTATGTTATATAACAATATACATGCAAAGACGTTGATAACAATATACTAAAAGGCCTACCTCGTCTAGACGTTCGATGAATTCCACTTGACGCAAAACAATATACATGCAACTAGTCCTCAACAACCAAACAAAACAAACATATGGTGATAATATATGATGTTATCACATTCAATAGAATAATCCATTAATATACATAACAAATACGCTCATGGAATAATAATTCAAATATTTGCAAGATATCAATTGGATGGGAAAAGAGTATTGATATTAATATATGATCAACATAAGTGAAAACGTTATAGACTTCTGTGTCGGCATGGCTCAAAACCGAGAAACTAAGTTCCTTCTAGTTGGGCCTCCACTACTTCAATCCTCCACCAAAGGCAAGCTCATTGAAGAGAGACAAAGAAGTTCTCAATCAATAAGGGAAGAGCTTGGGGGATGAACGCTGTGCTCAGACTTAAAGGACAAAGGGATGTAGGCTCAATATGAAGTGAATAATTTCTCTAGAGTAACTTTGTTCTCAAAGTTGAATTATTTCTCCTCTTTTCCATAGCTCGGAATTGGCCCATTTATAGCCTTCAAATGGTACTGAACGACTGAGTAGGAACGTTTCCAGTATATGGAAGGCCAAGTATCATTGATCTCTTGTCATGACATGGAAACTCGATACCATTTTTCATTTTTGGGCACAAATCTCGATGTACGCGGGATGTAGTGGTGTAACTTGTGTATACGCATGTTGTATAGTAGGAAAGGTGCGTATATGTGGAAAAAATGTATTTTTAGCTCTGGGATTTGTAAAAAATGGATGAAAAGTCTCCATAGGGAAATGGAAAAGGACCCTCTATGCAAGATTGCATATGGTGAGGCAAATCTTTCTATAACAACTATGAGTGCAGATTTGTTGGGAACTTTCCAAACCAAACATTTAATGCCAACCCCAAGTTTCAAATGGAGGTTAAGGGCCCTTACCCTATTTAATGGGTGCATGGACTGAGACAAGTGTTGATGATTGTAGCTATGTGAGACATTCTCCAGCTTACAAACCTGTGAGATGTTGATCATTGCAGCTATATGAGTCTTTCTCTCAACTTACAAACCTAAGAGAAATCCCCTAAGAAGGGTACGTGGTTCCTGCTTGAGATAGAGCTAGGAACGTAGAGATGACCTCCTCCATTTAGAGAGTTGAGAAGAACTCCAGATGATTATCCAGTGGGAAAGGCGAACTATTGAATTAAGACATGCATGTGGCTGAGCACAAGGTGAACATGTGAAATCCCAAAGTGTTGGGTGGATCGTCATGTGAACATAAATGAAGATGATGTATTAGCCTCCTCTGAGCAGCAGAGTTGATGAGAAGACTCCAAATGATTCTCCTGTGTGAGGTAGTGGGAAAGAAGATTTGTAGAGTGGACATGCCTGTGGACGAGCACAAGTGAACGTGTGAAGATGTCATTCTTCTGTGTAATGCAATGAACCAGATGTGTCCCTAGTGGATGAGCACCAGTGGGTGTATCTGATCTTTTGTTATATATATTGTTCAAGAGTCAGACCTACCTGTAACCCTAATTGTTATGTAAAGGGTACAAGTCGGCCCCACCTTAATGTGTCTAATAATAAATGTAAAATATAATTAATCTGATCAATAATAATAATAATAATAATAATGAATTATAATGTGACTTAGAGAGGTCGGCCCAGTTGAGCCAATAGACATTTATGTTGATAGGACAAGTCTAATATAAGTAAGGGAAGACTCCCCATTGTGGAATCATATCTTTCTTGTGAGTTTGGCAATTTCAGCAAGTACACTTCTTTGGAAAAGTGTGCACCTCTCTTGGGCGATAGAGTTTTAGGGTTTGAAGCACCCTCTTGTGTGCTAAGGTCTTTCTTGGTGGTGAAGGTATTTCTCTTGAAGAATATAGCAAAGGATTTGGCNCCATTGTGGAATCATATCTTTCTTGTGAGTTTGGAAATTTCAGCGAGTACACTTCTTTGAGAAAATGTGTGTGATCCTAGTTGCTGCAACATTTATGGTTATGGTTAAATGATAAAATGGAATAAACTTCATGCTTAACCTAACACATTGAAAAATCAACAACAAGAACACATGATTATGTAGAGTACGGTCTCAAAGTTCATACCCAAGGGTGAATAAACTTTATGTCTTAAACTTATAAAGGTGAGTTGATAATAATTTAACATTTTGAGAAATGATTTTTGTGGATCATAAAAGTGTTTTCACCATTTACTTTATCTCAACTAGATCTATATAATACATGGCAGGAAAAGAGCTACCTCATCCAAAATAAAAGCCTCCGCGATTATTCATGAGAAGTGAGATGGGTAAGAATTACGCCACATAATCTCAACAATGAAAATGGAACCTACTCATATTAGTGTTACGAATGCTACAAATATGAACATACAATGCCATGTCACTTTTTGATGAACGAAATCATTACATGCACCCAAATTGCATTGATATCATGACATTTCAGTGCCAAAAAATGGGTCCACGAAATATTTCTTCCCAGAACCCAGGCTGCACTAAAACTAGATTTGTTACAGCAGTTTGTAGATTTTTGTGCTACGGTTTTAGGAAAAAAAAACAATATACATCCACGATAAATGACCTGAGATCATGGACACATGGAGTAGACCTTGCATGAGAGCGAGCTATTGTTTTGTCGCTAAAGAAAATAACCATAAGAATTATTCCAAAACTCAGTTCTGGTGCAAGAGTCGAGATAACAAATCCATAAATTTTAACCTGTTGCAAAGTCAAAAGATTGAACAACAAATTGTCATGCGTTTCCAAATATGGAGATATTAAAAAATATATATAAAAAAATTCTGTACTGATCGAGAGTCAATACCTTTTGTCATTTTATTTTACTTTATTTTGAGTTTAAATTACGTTTTGATTTAGCTTTACTTTTTGAATTACAAATCAGTTACTTTAGTTTAGTTGTTACTTTTTCTAGTTTACTGTAGTTTAGTTTTATTTAAATTAATCTTATTAGTCTAGTCCTTGTCGTAGGCATAGAGGGACTATAGCGATCGATAAATCGTTGACCTGGCATTATCTTGTGAGTTGATCAGAAATATTTCCCTATTGTCTATTGTTAGAACAAGGGAAGTGAAAATATCAATTTTTATATAATAAAAAGTGTCATGTTTGTCAAGATCTGATTGGACAACGGATTGGAGGTCTTATTGCGGCCTTCACTATTCCCAATGTAAAATATGCTTAGATTTCCAAAGTATTTGGTAGTATATGGTATTTTTTGAATCATAAATTTTGTTATGCATTCGTGGAACGTGGATTAATGATAGCATTAGTTCAAATGTTTCCCTTAGCATTTTCTGTTGGGTGGAATACATTCTCCATGATATTGCTATGTTTGATTTTTTCTTTATTGTTGCATTCTTTGAGAGAACAGTCCTGCCACGTTGCATCTTTTCTTAAATGCTTGCACAGGCCTATGCCCTTCAATGGTCCTTATTGTCTTAACTGGTTACCTAAGAGCTCTGCCAGTCTTAAATGTTTATTGTACAAATGCCTTGCAATACAGTTTTGTTCATGCCCGACATCCCTGCTCTTGTGCTCCATCCTTGTTTGTTGTTTCGTTCCATGATTCTGGTTCTTGTTTGATTCAACTTTGCAAAGTTGAGGTCCTGCACTTGCAGTTCGAGCTCTTTGTGGTTGTTCATTGGTTTGTTGTTCTTCAACTTTGCAAGTTGTTGGACCTGTTGTTGCAGTTTGCATTTTTTTTTGTGCTGAGGTCTTCTCATTCTTTGTTGACAGGTAAGTTTCCCTGTTCTTTGTTGATTTTCAATATTCTGTTCCAGACCATTTTTGTCTATGATCTTAGTTTTTGTTCTTGGAAACAATGCGTCTTCATATGGCGGATGTCACGTCCATAGTTCTTCTGAAAATTGCAATGCATAGGGCTATACGAAAAGTAGTTGGGAGCTATCAAAAGTGGGAACCATCGGGCTGGGTGTAGACGCAGTGTATGCTTCTACTCTGTGGGATGGAAAACTGCATCTGCCTGTTTTCTTTCTGCTAAGTTAAGTTATGGTTTTATTTTTTTGCGGTCTTTCTTTTGTTTGGTTCAGTTTCCAGTGTCGGTCTATTTTCTTCTCATCTACTATGGGAAATAGGGGGAATTCAAGTTGAGAAGAAGAAGGTTTAAAGATACATACGGGGATTGGTGCGCTATTTTTCTTTTCTTTTTTATTTTGATAGTTTTTATTTTTTGCCTGTGCTTTTCTCTGTTTTGATAGAAACTGAAAGTATCTAGAAAATAACTTCAAAATGACAATTGAAAAGATGAAAGAGGTAATCGATGTTGAGTCATATGAAAAAGATACACAGTCCATTGTACATGACAACATTGACGTGGTTTTGCATAGGAATGGCCTTTTTAGATTGGATGCATTCTCGTATACTGTTGGGGATTTCCTTTTCGATACATTCCAGGTTCTATTGCATTTCCGGTATTCATCGATCGAGCTGCGCAATGGATTGATAGATTATTTCTTGGCCTGTTTTAAAAATGGCGATGCTGAGGCTTTGCAGTCCTATGAATACAAACTGGAATCTGATTTTCTTCGGTAGTTGCATGGAATGCATGATGTGGCTACGTATTTTTCAAAGATGTGGTTGTCTGCATCTCTAGTTCTTCCTGCACATCAGAGGGGACTTTGGGGAGATGCATTTTGTATTCGCTGGTTGTCTAACTGGCTGAATATATCAGTTGGCATATGGTCATTGACAAGAAAAACAAGATATGTATTATTCAACAAAACTGCATCTGACAATCCATATTGCATCTTGTTCCATGATGTCAATTCCCTTAGTGGCCATTATGAACCACTGTTGTACAAAAAAATGTCCATATGCAATATAGAAGGTCCTCATATCTACTTGTCCATTATTTGCAAAGACCTTCAATCACAATGGAAACAGATTTTGGATGGCATAGATTGCTATGGTTTATAGCTGGAAACAAATGTTGTGTCTAGCTGTGGAGATAGTCTGTTTAATGCAATTTGTTGTTTGGTAGCAGCCAAGTTCGATGTTCAGTCGTTGTGTCTTTACACTGTACAATCCTTCTGCAATGCGATTATAGGTGGCAACGAACAGGATTTTAGGTGCTTGCATCAACATCTTTGCCCATATCTCGTGGAAAATATGTCGGCAGTTGGAATTTGGCAGGAATAACTTGTGAACATGGAGCTTCCATATGAATAAGAGAATATGGAGGGTTGCAGATTCTGTTTGCAATGGTTGTCTATGGTATTCAAGGTGAAGATCCAGATTTGGTCGGCCTCGCCAGCTGGCATTGTCCATTCCTGGGTTACCGATTCAAATTATGATCGAGCAATTCACATCCTATCGTTGAAAATAGATACAACACATATCCATTATGAACCTTTGGTCGGAGATATCGGTTGTTCAGGGTTGAGTGTGCATGCTACCCTAATGACATCAAATCTGCATATGCGTGGAATGTTTTTTAGTGAAAATGATAGTCCTCCCAGTTGTGATATGGGCAGACAGGGCTTGAACAAAAAAAACATGCATAGAATTCATTTCAGTTGTGATGAGGCCATAGAGGGCTTAAACAAAAAAAGTAGAGTAAGTTATCACAATTTGAAAAAAATTATTCGTCAAATTCGTCCGACTTATGATAAGCAAATAGAGGCCTTGAACAAAAAATGTAAAATAGTTTTTAAGAAATTGGGTGAGAGTGAAATTCATCCCAATTTCCACCAGGTCATCCTTCCCTTGGGCAATAAACGTAGAGTAAGTTACCACAACTTGAAAAAGGTCATGCATGAGAGAAAAAAATACATTGTTACACTTCTTTTTAGAGAGAAACTCACATATGACAATGTAAAGAAATTTGTTCGTGTAGAACAGAACATAAACATGTGTGACTGCATATCCCAGAATGGTCATGCAACTATGGCAGTTCATGTGTGCGATTGCATGTCCCAGAATGGTCATGCAACTGTGGCAGTTCGTGGTGTACATGAAAAACAAGAAACAATTTCTACCCATACTTCCCTGCGAAAAAAAAATGAAAGACAGACCTACATGAAACAAATGAAAGACACTCCTTCCATTGCATGTGCAATTGGTGAACAATTGAATTTTTCAAAAAACAATAAGTCTTTCGTGCCTGATTTGTAAGAAGAATACCTCTAGCTGATAGCCCACGATAAGCCATTTTCCAGTGAGAAAGTTTGTCTTCCATGCAAACGATCGTATGAAAAAGGAAAATTGCCACATTTTGCAACCCCTGACCTAATAAGATGTAATACACCACTAGCAGATGTAAGTGCCCTTACGAAACTTGAAGAGAGACTTGTCTCTCTGCGAATTGCATTTTCTCAAATCATACCTTGGGGCTATAAGAGTCTCCATATGGGCTTAACAGGATCAATTATTAATGTGCCTGTTCAACTAGATGTTGTGCAAAAAGCATTGCCACAGTTCATTAACAATACAATTACAATCGATGTGGCTATGAAAAGACGCTTGCAATACAAAAATGTGTATCATACAGGCAAAGTGCGTGTGCATGCTGTTATGAAAGCATTAAAATAATTATGTTCCAAGGCCCTATACAAAGTAGAGAAAATTTGTATAAATGCCAGTTGGAACAGTGTTCTCACAGAAGAACATGGCAACTCTGCAGAGACTCTCAAAAATCCTAGTGATTCTGATACAAGTGATGAATTGGAGAATGAAACACCTGCTGAAACATTGGTCCATGGATTCACTGATTCACAGTGAATTCGTGACTTGTAAGACAAAATTGTCGAAATCGCACCGGGTGAGGGGAAGCATCCACTTGGAATATTCAAGGACAAATTCACCGAGGAAATGAACTTTCCAACACTATTATATGGAGATTCACATGGAACTGATATTACATAACGATTCATTTATCATAAAATAGTCCGATGGGAGCTACTACATTCAAGCAGTTACTTCTCCTGTCACATAACAAACTTATTTTCAAAACAATGCGCATAATAATAGAGCAAGTTTTGTCCTGCATGTGGGTACGAATAAGAAAAGGCCAATTACAAGGAAGAAAGTTGTTGTCCAAGGATGTGAAGTACAAAGTAAACCTAGAAAAAATTATGAAATCTGATATTGGATACATAGATTTCAAGAACATCTACACCTCTCCTGACTATTTGCAACAAAACATTTTTTTTTTTTTGCAATGATCCGACAATTAGGGCGACCAACATTTTTCATCACATTTACAAGTGCCGAGCATTGTTGGGATCCATTGGTGGCTATCGTTTCTGACCTGCATAGTAATAGGAAACGTAAAAAAAAACCGATACACTGGAAAATAATGACATTGACTACCTCATAAGAAAATACCCGGTGACATGTAATCGATACTATAGACATAGAATAAATTATTTGAGACAATTGATATGCCATGATGAAATGTTTTTTGGAAAAATATCGGACTACTTTTTTTGACTGAATTCTAGAATAGGGGAAATGAGCATGACCACGCACTTTTGTGGACAGAGGGTGCATCGGTCTATGGAGTTGATAACAATTCAGAGATCGAACAATTTGTGGATACATACATAACATGCAATACATATCATTTGGAACCATACCTTGCAAAAGTCCATGGACATTACCATACAATAAGTTGTAGAAAATGAAAAAGCTAGCATTGCATATACAACTTTCCCATTCTGCCAATGAGAGCTACAAGAATCATAGAGCCAGTTAGTTTAGAGTACAATGTTGTTTTTGAGAAATCTAAATCCTTGTTTGTATTTCTAGAACAAGGATAATTTGATGAGATGATGAGCTTTTATGCCTTCTTGACACAGGTAAATCTATCAGAAGATGAGTACATCCAATCCATACAAATAATACTTAGGCAACCAACACTTTTCCTTAAATGAAAACTCTCTCATATTTGGAACAACAGTTTCTCCAAGAACATGGCATTTATGTGGAAAGCAAATATAGATGCATAGTACGTGCTGAATGCATATGCTGCAACATCCTACTGCACCTCGTATATGATGAATATTGACAAATCTATGACATCTACATTCAGAAAAATACACAAAGAACATGAAAGAAGTCATATTGATGCCATACAAATGATACACACCCTTGGCAATACATTGCTTAATCTTCAACAAATATCTACTGAGCAAGCAATTCACATTTCTCTTTCTTTGCCCCTCACTTGTAGTTCAAGAAAATGTGTCTTCATAAACACATATCCACTTGAAAAATGCACATTTATGATTAAACCACTTGTTTTGCTGCAACAAGAACCTCACAATTCAAAGGACGTCATATGTCTCTCTACTATTCATTATTACATCCAGCATCCATCTCCTACTAGGCATATCTTCTTAGCATAATTCGTATTGCATTACAAAAACAATGGTACACCCATATCAAAAAGAAAAAAACCCTATGTTATACGGTTTGTCAAATACAATAAACATTGTGACTATGAAAACTATTGTAGAGAAAAACTGTTGTTGTACATTTCGTTCCATGAAAACGAAGAGACATTAATACATAACTTCTCTACATGGGAGGTTGTGTATGTTTCCTTTGAGACTATAGTGCATATCAATGAAGCTAGATTTATCTACAATGTTAATCCAACATGGGGCGATCTAGAAGTTGCACTTAATGGCATAGAAAACCCTGGTGATCATGATGAGACATTCAAAAACCCAAAAATAAGAAGAACTCCTTCCGAGTCCTATGACTTACAAGTGAATTTTCCTCGTCCTCCAGCGACTGAAAGTGAAAAATGTATCAACCTTGGTTTTCAAGTTACAAAACATCCTTTCCTAATTGAAAATAATGAATACCACAGAATAAGACATTTGTTGAATCACGAAAAAAAAACAATCATAAAGGACATTGCCCTTAAAAAACGGTTGAACATGAACAATCTTGTGCATGTGTTCCTTACAGGCGGAGTAGGAACAGGAAAGACATTCACAGCTAAAGCATTGTTCCAAATGATTATATGAATCTATGATTCAAACAATTGCTCTGATCCTATGAAACCAAAGGGCCTAATAGTTACATACACAGGAAAAGATGCATACAATGCTGGTGGAACAATAGTCCACTCTAGATTTTTAATGCCTTTTAACAAGTCACAATTTCTTCCACTTAGCAAGGAAATGTTGGATACATTTTCTAAGTTTTACGAGGAACTCCAACTTGTCTTTATAGATGAAACATCTTTGATTGGTAGTCGGTCCTTGTATTCCATTAACAACCAACTAAGAAGGATAAAACATATGCAAACCAAATACTTTGGAAACATTGACATGGTCTTCTGTGGTGATCTTTACCAAGCACAACCCATACAAGATTCTTTGATATTTGAACAACCTATCGTTAACATGGAAATAGTGACCCATGACTTCTCGAGAGACAATATTAAATTATTTGAGTTTCATACTAAAATGTGCAAGACATATGAAACATTCATTGCAATTCTGAATAGAAGGTGCCCAAACAACCAAACATATGATAACTTGACCTATATCAATTTGAGGTGCTTACAGCCTACACCAACAGATCCAACATTCCCTTACCTGTTCTATGGAAATAAGGATGTTGCAAATCATAATAGCCACATGTTGTCACTCATGCCTGGCGATGATATCATCATCAATTCGATTGACTTGGAAGAAGACAGCCATGGAAATGTCCCACGTCATGAACATTCAGTCACTTTACATTTGCACCTTGCAGTGAAATTAGAAATGTTAGTTGAAATATATGCCTGTAACTATGATTCACAGGATGGCTTGGTGAATGGTGCAGATGGAATACTAAAAGGCTATACAAAGACAGAAAAACTAGATGTCCTTTGGATTAAGTTCCATGAACCGCATATAGGCAAGCAACGGGCAAGAAAGTTGTCTTATCTATATAACTCAAACACTGCAAGCGATTGGACTCTTATTTTGTGAATATCAAAGCCAGTATTGACATAAAAAAAGACAGTTCGATTGAATATTCGCAAACAGTCTTCGATTAAACTTCCATGTGCACATACAGTCCATAGATCACAAGGACTAACACTTGATAATGTTGCATTTCAGCCTGCTAGAATTTGGATACATGGACTTGTATACACAGCACTGTCTCATGTCAGAAGCATAAACTCCTTGTATTTACTAAGTCCTTTGACAAAAGATAACTTCAAAGTGAAACAAAAAGTTGATATTGAGATGGATTGACTTAGGACCACCGCAAAATGGCAACTGCATTATGCTTACCAATCCATACAAACAAATTCATCCCTATCAATTCTCTCGCTTAACACACGCAACTTAAATGCACACATGGATGATATACTGAATGGATATGATTTAATGCAATCTGATATTCTGTGCTTATAGGAAACACACACGACATTGTGCATGCAGAACAAACAATTCCCAAATCACAATTGCATATCAAGTTACATTACACATGGGGTGATGATACTGGTGAAAAAACATGTACCAATTTTGGACCACATACATATCGAGGAAAAGAATGTTGAATTAGTGCTTGCCAAAAAAAATTCCCATGGAACAAAAGTTGCAATACTAAATCTATACGCTTCTCCCCATGCAACATTCTCCAATATAGTAAATGTTATTTCCAATGCATTGGACCATTTCCATCTGAACGGATCCATTGTACCTGTAGGAGACTTCAATATTGACATGCTACAAAATACTGGCAGAACAAAAGAATTGCAAAACTACATGTGAAAATATAGTCTGCGCTTTGTTCTGAACAACACAACCCATCTGCAAAATGCACTTATTGACCATGTCTGGTCCAATGTGCCCATTTCTCAATACAGTATGTTTGTCTTAGACACATATTGGTCTGATCATGATACAATTGGTATTGCACTTGAATTATGACATATACATCAAACTTATTGCAAACTCATATTTCTATGTTTCAAAGCATATATGTATCCTTGATTTCTACACATAGTGTTCTAGTGAACATACATATGGTCTTCTACTCTAATT
>SNQJ01S0005459.1:266826-282525 GCA_010110895.2 Picea sitchensis | reverse complement strand
GTAGTTGCCTTTTTCTTAACATCTGAGCTTATGTTCATATCCCTTTTTTTTTGTACTTTTGTTAATAGAAACATAAAGGAAAACTAGAAGGCGCAAATAACTCCTACCCAAATATGTACACGAATCAATGCAAAGGTGAATTCTTTTTCTTCTTGTGTTCCATAGTAAACAATTTTTGCATTACTTTATCTGAATTTGTCAAACTTGTTTGCAGGTATGTTTTATTTTTATTTTTATTAATTCTTTTTCTTGCACCGAGAAGTCGCTATGCTACATGTTCACCATCCAACAGAACTGCAATGTTGAGACAGCTAGCTCGCAAGTCCATTTCTCAATATGTATATTGCCCAACTATAATTGCTATTTGCAGGACACAGAACATTAGAGGCACAGTGTGCAACTCGCAAGTGTGTGATCCAAATAAGTGGCCAAGTATGGAATAAGGAATCTTTCCATCATAAGCAATTTGTAGGGTACCGAACAATAGAGGCCCGTTTCTAACACCGTCAACCCGACAACGCGCAATGCACAAACTATACATGCTCTATAAATTATCAGCCACCTGACAAGTCTGCTTGTCAATTTGTATATTGCGGAACTGTATGTGCTATTTATAAAACACAGAACAATAGAGGCCTATTTTTTGACCCCTCCCATCCAAGAACCTGCAAGTATGAAATGTGATATCGGTACATGATCTATAAAATGTCATGTTCATACTTTATAAAGGCACATATTTACTTTTTCCTCATTTCTACACACACTGATCTTGTAATCAAAGAATTGGTGTTGCACATGAATTATGAAATGTGCAGTTGGACTCAGACGGAGCCCTTTTCTTTGCTTAGGCAATTTTGAACCCGCCAGCCCGAGAACCCAATTTCTATATGGAGGAAATTGGCCCAATGTACATCCCACAAATATGTATTGCTCGTTTGTGGGAGCCCACCAGCCCTGGATTAGAATGTTGAGCCGATCACCTCGTAAATACGTTTCTCAATTTGTATATCACAGAACTTTGTGTGCTACTTGTAGAACACTGAAAAATAGAGGCCTCCTTTTGAACTCGCCCGCCCGAGAACTCACGATCTTGAACCATGCACTTTCAGACTTGGCCATTCCTTCCTTGCTTTCTCTTCCCCATGGTCATTACCTTCACATGTGTGCATAATAAAAAACACTATATATATATGTGTGTGTGTGTGTGTGTATGTCTTCTTTCTAAATATTTAATGCTAACAGGTCATCATGCAACTACCATCTAAGCTATCATTGATGCGCGCAAGGCTCGAGAAGTTTTTCCATTAATGCAATTTTTGAAAAGCATTTTCTTCTCCCATCCAAGTTTTAATTTCAAATTCCATGGAATTTCATTCACAGGCCGCCAGCTTGCTTCCTTCACGAAACCTCCAATTGCTTCCCAGTTGGCATATGAAGGATTAGTAAAATTCGCCAAGGTTTCTAAATTTTAAAATAAATTTCTATCCTTAAAATCATCCCTGTCAGGAACGTTTCATTTCATAAATTTCAATTTCTATTGTGTGCAGGAATACTAATTTGTTTTGATGGTTTTTGTCAAGAAACCTATGTAACCCACATTGCCACTATTTTCCCTGTTTTTTTGCCCACGTACCCATGTACTTCATCTTCCTTCCCACATGTTTGTACTCCTTCGCATTTATTCCCTTTCCCATTGATGGGGTGCTAGTAGAGAACATGCGTTGAGCATAGCATCCAGGAGCAATACTCTGTGGTGCCAGCGATGTGACCACCATGTCCCACTCACTCCCAACTACCTAATCAGTTCAAGTTTAGCTCGCTCGAGGCATGGCTCCATTACTATCAGTGCACCATGCTCTGCCTTCGCATCCTTTCAACGGACCAGCAACCTTGCTGCACCTTTACTTTGCATGTGTGGCCATTTATGGAACCTCACCAGCTGCCCAACCTATTTCAATTGCTCCAGCAGGTCTAGATGGCGCATTCTTTCCTGATTTTTCTTCTGAGAGATTTGCTTCCTGCCCAGCCTTTCCCTACTCTAATTTTTTCTTTCCCTACTCTGTTCCTTCCATGTTTTCACTCTCCCACTATCCTAGAGATGCCCTAGCTATGAAGGAAGTCCAAAGGCCAACCAGCCTGCCAGCCAAATTGACCCCACCTGGTCCCGTGTCCCCCGCCTACTCCCTCCCTGTTATCCTCCTCCTCCCTGGCGCAGTCAACTCAAATTCCCACATCTCTCCTGCCCCTTCCTACATTCCTTGCCAATAGAATGGAGCTGGACTGATCAGGGACCTCATTGAACAACAACCCAGGACCTTTAGCCAATTCGACATTTGTTTCACACACAAGCCCTTTGTCCCCTCCCAACTCTCTGACCACCCAGCCACTTCAAGACCAACTTCATGACACCCAATTTTAGATGGATGGTCCAGAAGCCAGTCAAAATTCACGAAGACAACCCCAATCTCGAGCAGGTTCCAATGCTAACCCATAATGTGAGTGGAAAACAGGCCTTGCACTGGTGCAGATCCTAGTATTCGACCTGCGTCGAGACATGGATGACCTCCAGTTCTGCCTACAGACCCTGAATGACAAAGTCTCTCGGTTCCTGTAGTTTCTCTCTGCGTTACAAGGTGCTCATCTCCTCACACCAGAGGCAACCCAATCAACAACAACCCAAGCAATAGCAACCTCGGCACCAGTCTTGCCACTTAAAAATTTGGTCCACGCAGACGCAAACTGCGAGGACCAGAGGCTTCCATCATGCCCGGAGGATGTCCAAAAGGAAGAGCACCTACCATAAGAGACAGAGAATGCTATGCAAGTGGACCGCACACGAGTCCAGGAGGAGTCACCTCCTCACGGGGACATGACATTTCGTGCCTTTTGCATGGATGCATCGCCTCAGTACAACCCATACCGGTGATCTCTGTTGTTTTTATCTGTTGTTTTGTCATGTGCATGCTGACCTTTCATGCATTTTTCCATGGTTATTATAATTAGGCTATCTACACTTTCCAGAGTTCTAACGCCCACCCTTATGGGCCATAATTTTGAACTCTTTTTGCATCAGTGACAATCTACAGTTAATTTATGAATTGATTTGGCTAGCTGAGTTGGTTTTCCCTCAGGGCAGCTCAGTATTTACAGCTTGAAACCATGGAAATTCTCTGTACTCCTTCATTTTGATATACTTTTATACAATCTTACTTATAAACAAAAATATTGAAATTTTTTTAAAAATTACTTATACTATTCATTAACTAAGACATGTTATAGCATTATATAAATTACTTTAAATCTCCATACAATGTTATAGTATTCTATAAATTGCTCTATGTTATGTATATCATGAAATTGTTCGTTGCAAAATGTATATGACGCAAGTCTTTGGTGCAAAATGTATATCATGTAACACACTGGACATGAAAAGTGTGAACCCGGGACTCTGCCAACCCACAACTCCGTAATTGTTCTGTACAAAATGTATGAAGTTTTATATAATTATACAAATTACTATAAATATTCGTACAATGTTATAATCTTCTATAAATTAGTGTCTCATGTATATGACGGAATTGTTGGGTGCAAAATTCCTATTGTATGCTAATTTTTTGGTCTTCAATGACGTTGATGTTTTAAATGTTGATGTAATTTCCAGAGATATGTAATCGACATTATTTATTTTATAATAAGTTTTCATAGCTAGCAAGCCCGCATGTCAATTTGTATAGGGCACAGAACAACAGAGGCCCATTTTTGAAACTGACAGCCCGAGAACCCGTGATCCAAAAACTGGCTATGTATTGAATGACCGCTCCATCCATGCTCTGTAAAAAGTGTTCAAAGAAAACCAATTCGGCAATGCTATATCATTTTTGTCCAAGAAAAGCCTTAGTTTTAAAGAAAAATAGTTCGACAATGCTAATTTTTTGGTGTTTTTCTCCACGAACCTATGTAACATACCTTATTACTATTCTATTGTATAACTGATATTATTAATTTATGATAAATTTCTATAGTCCGATACTCCGCCTGTCATTTTGTATATCGTGGAACTATCGATGTTATTTGTAGGCCATAAAACATAAGAGGCCCAACTTTGAACCCGCCACCCCAAGAACCCACGATCCAAAAACTGGCTAAGTATGCAATGACGACTATGTGCATGCTCTATAAAATCTCATCCCCATACTTTATAAAAGTACAAATTTCATATGTATAAGTCTAAATATATATTTTATACAAGTACATATTTCGTATGTATAAAAGTACATATTTCATATGTATAAAATTATATATTTACTTTACTATGTTCTGCATGCAAACCACATCTACTTCAACTTTCTACCCACGTGTCTCTACTACCTCACATTTACTCCCATCCCAACCTGGCAAGGACTCCGCTACCATGCAACACTTGTTTGTTTAATTTAATTTTGTTTTAGTTTAGTTTTTACTTTAATGATTAGATTTGAAATTTAATTATTTTCTTTAGTTTTTGTTTAATTCTTTTACGTTTCTTTTTAACTTTAATTTCATTTTATTTTAAGTTTAAAATAGATTGTAGTTTGATTTTTTCTTTATTATTTTATATTTTAGTTGTTAGATTTTAATTTTAGATTTTCCTTTTACTTAGTTTAATTTAACTTTTTAGTTTAGAAGTTTTAGTTTGCTTTATTTTTTTTTTAATATAATTAGATTTTATTATGATTTAATTTGATTTCATTACTTTTAATTTAATTTTATATTTAGTTTCTTGTATTATTAGGTTTAATTTTGTTTTTCTTCTTTTAAAATCATATTGGTTTTAATAATAGTCTATGGTTTGGATTGCGGTCTTTAAAAGTGGAGGAGATCATGGTAGAGGATTTGAAGACATAAAATCATGAAGGAAAACAAAATCAAAGGGTTTATAAAATAAGAATTAGCTTCAAAGAGAAAGAGGAGACTAGACTAGGAGAAGCAAGGCTTACATTGTCATAAAGGCTTCTTCTTTGAAATTTAGTGATCAAAGAGGGAGAATGTGTGAGGATTTTAGAGAACAAAAAAATGAGCCTAAGGCATGAAGAAATCCGTACTCATACAATTTATTTCATGATATCATATGTGTATACAGTTTGAAATGAGTAATCGTGAGCTTCTACAATGTTGTCAAGCGTAGGAGACTTGTTAAAAAACCCTGAGGTTTTTCTATTGTAATTGATTTTGATATTGTTATCGTCTTTAGAGATAATGAAAAATTTCTCTTTTGTTTTGTTTAAAATATATTCTAGATAAATATGAGTTTGCATGCTGTGCACTGTTGCCGATTTATGTGAAGTTATGTTTGATTAAAACCATCGACAAACTACTTTTCATGATTGGTTTAGATTGGACAAAATGAAATCATTGAACACGAATTTGCTTATGGATAAATTCTTAGTAACTATTTACTAGGTTGATTTCTCATATGTATTTGTCTTAACAATTGTTTGAATATGTGAACTTATTCCATAGTTTAACAATCTATCTTTATTTCATCTTTCATTGATCCTCCACAACAGAGAGTGAGTATGCACAATTGGACTTTTCTCAGTAACTATTTACTGAGTTAAGTTGAATGTGTATTTGTGTTAATAATTATCAAGTTGCATGATCTATTTCTACATCTTGATAGCTTACATTATCTCATTCTCATTTTCCTATTATTTTCCTTTCTCCTAACTAGGATACAAGAACTAATGCTATGTCCTAGTAAGGATAGTTTAGATTTTAGAATAGCATTATATTAAGCCCTTTCTTTTATGCATTCTAGATTAAAAGAGGTACAAGGAAAGTCTCCTTTCAAGGAGCAATTTATAAGAGGTTATCGAACCCTCATATCGGTCAGAATCAAAACACCAAATGGATAAGGGCCTAATCATGACCCTGACCGGGTGATCTCCTTATGATGTTGATCATGGTCAATTTTGACCATGAACATAACATTATACACATTTTTATCGACATTTCACAAGGAATTCAATGGTTTACTATGTTTTTGAGATTGAGCAATGTAGAAAAATGTCATTGTAAAATACAAGGATTTGAGCATTAATACAGAGATCTCTATTGGAGGAGGACCCAAAAACATAACCCAAATTTGTTGAACTCTGTTATCAAACTGTGTATGTGATTTTAATATTGTTGCTCTATTTACGCTCAATTATTTTTCAAGTTATTTATTATTAAAGTGTTTTTGGATAGATAAGTATTTCACATGTAAATTGCAAAATAGTTAAGTGATCATTTTCATTTTGAAGATCAAGTATATGTTATTATGTATTTAATATTAATAGGAATGTAAGGATTTTTCGGATCAAGTTGATATCAAAGTAAGGTCTGACAAGAGTTTGTAAGTGAATTCTTACAAGATACAAATACAATCAAGGAGAAGGAAGGATTGCAAGTTACAATATTGATATTGGTTCAAGAATTTTTACTTGTAGAAGAGAAGTGACTTCGTCGAGAAAATTGGCTCCTTACAACTCTGAAGATGATTTCTTTGAGGATTTTAATTTAATGAAATCCATGGTCGAAGAAATGTATTAAGGAGGTGATGAAGGTAGTCCTTCAAAACCCTCCTCGCCATCATTCTCATCATCATCTTCTTCCAAGGGAAGTAAACATTATTCACATAAAATGAATCCATCTAAGAAGACAAATCATAATTTTCTTTTATTAAAATTCGATATCAAGTTTGAATTGTTGAGCTATGATGGAGAATTGAATGTCAAGAAATTGTACAAAAGTATCAAGCAAATATAGGTATATGGTAGGGTTCAAAAGATCATGGTGATGTTGCAAAAATACAATTAGCTTCTCTTTGACTAAGTGAGAAACCTTAATATGGTGGGAGAGTAATATGCAGGTTGATCTTGTTCAAAAGGGTAAAGTAATATCTTATTGGGATAAGTTTACTAAGGCTATAAGAAAATAGTTTTATCTATAATATTATACTCAAATGGAAATGATGGAATGGGAGCATATAAGGAAGGGTAAAGGTCAGGATATTCAAGCATATACACAAGAATTCAAAATAAAGGAATTATTCTTAGGGATCCATTGTATGCCTATGAAAATGTTCTAAAGTATATTGGTGGCATGCAGTCATATATTCGTCACACTATTTCACTTTTTAACCCTACTAACATTGATAATGTATCGGTCCAAACTACACATCTGGAGGCTAGTCAGGGTAAGCATGTGATCGAAGATAAAAATCCATACAAGTTCTAAAAGAAAATGAAAGGCAAATGGAAGAGTAAGAAGTCATCTATAGTAAAACAAGTTGAAGACATACCTACATGTTCTCACAATAATAAAAAGGGAAATGAGGAATCACAATATTGGAAGTTGCATCCGAAATTACAACCGAAAAATTTCAAGGATAAGGGGAAGCAAAATATTGTTGCATCAACTCAACCGGATCTAGGATAAGATTTCGAAGATGAATATAAGATATGGAAATAATAAGAAAATGTATATCTTCTATAAATTCTAATCCTTCAATTCAATCCACCAAATTGAAAAGTGATGATGATCAAAAGAAAACAAGAAATATTTTTCATGTCAGAGTTATAGTCAAGCATACAAAAGTAGAGACTTTATTTGAGATTGGATCTCAAGTTAATTTGATATCTGAATAAATTGTTAATAAGTTGGGTTTGAAGATGAAACCTCATAAAAATACATATCCATTAGCTTGGGTGTGTGAAGATGCTAAGTTGCAGGTGACAAAAAAAATGTAAGATAAGATTTGCAGTTACAACTAAGTTCTCTGACAATGTTGAATTAGATGTGTGCCTCTTGACATTTGAGACATTGTCTTGGGTAGTCCCTATCTATTTGACATGAAATACATATTCTATCGTGAAGAGAATACATATCATCTTTTCAAGAACAAGTTTGAGTATATTGTCAGAGCTCATCATATTGAGACTAATGTTTCTTTATTGAGCACGGGAAAAATGAAGAGACTTGTGAGTGCAAGTAAATATTTCTCTCTCATGATAGTGAAACAAAAAGAAGAATATATAATAGATTCTTTATCAGGTTGTGTTAGAAATCATAAACATGAATTGGTTAAAAGCATATCTAAATATGATGAGTTATTTCATGAACCTGCAAGGCAGGGATGATTTTAAGGATGAAAATTTATTTTAAAATGTAGAAACCTTGGCGAACCATACTAATCCTTCATATGCCAACTATAAAATGTTTTGCAATATTTTTGTAAAAATATTCAAATTTCTAAGGATTTTATACAGTTTGTGTACAATTTTGGCGATTTTTAAGGTAAAATAATTGTATTCTATAGAATTTGGGCGAATCATTTTTTGAATAGTGAATCTTTATTTGGAAAAAAGCTTGAAAAATTAGTCCATGAGAGAAATTTAGCCCCTAAAATCCTCCATGATGCAAGGTTTCCTACTAAGAGGGAGGTTGAACATGAAATATATTTTTGGTAGGATGCTCAAATATTTGAATGTATAGGTATTCAATGATCAAGAAATAAGATATTAAGAAGAAAGTTCATGAGTTTCTCTATAAAGGAATAATCATGCCAAGTTCCTCTCCATGTAGTTCTCTTATTGTATTAGTTCCAAAGAAAGATGTCACATGGAGGATGTATATTGAATTCCAAGCCCTGAACAAGATTACGATAAAGAACTATTATCCTCTTGCTAGTATCGATGACTTATTGGATCAATTAAAGAATGTTTTGTATTTCACTAAATTGGACTTGAGAAGTGGTTACCATAACATCAAAATTGTAGAAAACAACATATGGAAATATGCTTTCAAGACAAAGAAGAGGTTATTTAAATAGTTAGTTATGCCATTTGGTTTATGCAATGCACCTGTGACATTTATGAGAGTAATGATCAATGTGTTCAGGCCTTACATATATAATTTTGTTATCGTCTACTTAGATGATATATTGATCTTTATTCAAAGATGGGAAGATCGTATCAAGCATGTGGAGACATTATTTGAACTCTTGAAAAATAACAAGTTGTATATCAAAATGTTTAAATGTGAATTTGGAAAAAATTCTCTTGTATATTTGGGACATATTGTAGGGAATGGTAAGCTAAAGACATATCCGTCAAAATTAGAAGTTATTGTGAAATGGCTCAAGCCAACCACTGCCACAGAAGTCAGGAGCTTCTTAGGAACAATACAATATTGGAGGAAGCTCATTGATAATTTCTCTTACATAGGAGCTCCTCTACATTCATTAAAAAGTGTTAAACAATTCTTTAAATGGGGAGGAAAGAAACATAAATCCTTCAATACATTGAAGGAAAATTTAAGCACCGCTCCAGTTTTAGCTCTTCTATATCTACAAAATCCATTTGAAATTATGTTAAGCCCTAAATAGTAGAACATTACCCCTTAATTGGGGAATATTACATTAGTAATGTTATTTTATTTATGTCGGCTTGGGTCTATTAGTTGTAATTGTACCTCCTAGTCTCCTATATATACCTAGGAGACATTTTCATTTAGAATCATCTGGTACTTGAACATTTATGTGGTGTAAAAGGAGGTTTCCCCCTAGAAGAGTCTTATTATATGAAATTATCTCTTTTTCAAGGTGTTGAGGACTTATTCTGAGGTTTTTCTATGCTATATTGATATTTGGTTCTTAACATATGGTATCAGATCTCAAGGTCTCAGGGTTTCATTGCTACATCTGAGATACCTTGGCATTTTCACTATAATTTGTTTCTACGATGTTTCAGAAGGAACCCCTTGGAGGATATTTAGTAGAAGGATAAAGGTACATTGGGTCAAAATTTAAGTTCCTGAGGTGTTATACTTTCGTATATATAGCCTGTGTAAGATAGGGTTCTCAAATCATCCTGAATTGAGTCATTGCAGAATTTTCACCATAAAAAAGTTTTTGTAACGTTTCAAACTCTAAAATATGGAGGTTATTTTCATAAATGAGTAAGGTATCTGTGATAAATTTTTTATCTTCTGGGTCATCTTACATTTGTAGATACACCATATGGAAGATAGGGTATCTGACTAGTCTCAAGCAGTTGTTCCGGGTAAAACAATCATAACTTCTTACTAGAGTATCCAAATTGAGTGATACCAATTGCATTGGATAGTGGAAAATACGTAGTATTTATGGTACAATTTTCATAATTGTGTATCAATTATTTTGTGCGGGGAATATTATACAAGTGAGATCTCCTTGAAAGAACAAAAATAAGCAAGTTGTGGGGAAGTTACTGTAAATTCCACTTGGAAAATCCAATTTTGATCATACTTGTGGAATTGTAGAGAAGAAATATCAGAGAACTACAAAAAAGAAAGTTTCATACCCAGAAGGGCCAAAACTTTGGAGATACAATAGAAGAAAGATTGTCTAGCAGAACCACCTCAAAATCAAGGATTACAAATGATACTTGGTCAACATGCCACCAAAAAAGGGAAGTTATGTTATTGGATATATCAATAAATGCAGACATAAACTGATCTCCCTAGATCCACCTAGATCTAGAACAAAACAAGACAGGGCATGACACTTTCCCTAAGCTCTAATCATTGAATCTACCATCAAAGAAAGGATGAGTAACATACCTTTGAATATTGGTTCCTTATGTCTTTGTTGTACCTGCTTCGCTCTGATTCTCTTGTGTTATTGATCTTGTAATGAAACACAAACCAACCAAAGTGAAAGAAATAATAGTATATTCAATGAAGACTTATACATGTGATCAAGGAATCATGTAACAAAATGAGAATGATTTTATGGGAAATAAACATGCCACTGTATTATATTAACATAAAGTGGAAGATACAACCAAACAACCTTGATGTCGCCAAGTTCCCTTTTGCTGGTCCTTGCTCTTGATACACACACTTTCTCCAAGCTTGCATGAAGATGATCCACAATAAATTGATAAGCTGACATGAAGCCTTCAATCATATGATGTAGATTACTTCACACAATTCACATCCTATTCAACCTTAATCATTCCGTACTTTCTCTTGCTTACTTAATTCTTAACCTTTTCCATGACAAATCCATCATTATATAGGAGAAAGAGAGATGGTTAAGGAGATCAATATGATCCCACCAAATCAGAGAGGCGGGTAGGATCTCAACCACACAGATGCCTCCTCATATTCTAGAATATTCCTTCTATAACTTTCATGAAATTCATCCTTTTTATCAGTTTTAGAACGTCATCGCACCCTATTTATATAGCATCTTCCGGAAACCCTGCAGGATAGGTTTAGAGCAGTCTGTGGAAATCAACATTTCTGCACAGTATAATACTACTAGCCTACGACATCCTTCTAAAAAAAAACCTTGTAGAGAAGGTGTTGTACGTGAATCCCCCTGCGAACAAGTGGATTCCCTCTTGGTCTATAGACTCCTAAGGCCAAGACAAAAAAGTTCTTAACATGGACACTGACATACTTTTAGATTTAATCAAGCTAACATATGAAGGAGAAGAATAAATATATGTACCTTATCAACGACATTTGTCCTTGCAAAGTCCAGGCTGAGCTTCGATCCTGATCTCCCTAATAGGTCATGTAGAACAAACAAAGATACAATGGAATTCCTACTCTACTGACATTAGCTCAAATATAGATTCATCTACTGCAGAAAAAATCATATGGAACAAGCATAAGTTTGAAAGAAACATGCCAAGCATTGATCATTAATGAGAACAAGTAAAAGTAATTACAATACTTTGAATGAAGGTGCAAAAAATTCTTCCAGTTCTCCTTCTCCAACCCTTTTTCTCAAGTAATCTACATTGATTGCTTTGATGACATCTCACTCATGAGATCATAAGTTTGATGTAATTCTCAATATCCATGTCTTCTACCATGAGGAGACCTCCTTATATAGGTTTAGAGAGGCCTAACCACTTGAGAGATCTTTGGGATAAGTTGAGGATTCCTCTCCTTCAGTTGTGGATCTCTCCTAGGATCATGCCTTGACCCAAGATTTGAACCCAACTACCTTCAGATATTGAGGGGATTGTCCCCTGTTTTCCTCCAACAAACTGAATTTCACCCAAAAAGGAGTAGTTCTCCCTCAAAAGGGGCACAGAGTGCTAGAACGATCCTTTGTAAGGGAGTACAGAGTGCCAACGCTCCCTGTTAGTAGTTAGGGGAACACTCCTTCCCAAAATTGATGTTTTAGTGGCTCTTTCCAGTGGCACAAGGTTTGTACTATTTTGTCAATTGACTTTCCTTCTTCAAACTAGGCTTTGAGGTGTCTTAGTGTCCTTACGATGTTGTTAAGGAGATGACATAGGCTGTGTGATGTTTTCGACACTAGCGACACTTGCAACCAATATGCGACACTTGCAATATTTATAGTGATGACATTTAGCCATCATTGCAGTGAGTAATTTTGATGCGTAACAGATTGCCCCCCAAAGTGCGAAGTTAGAAGACGAAGATGACTTAAGTACTTTGTAGACTTTTTACAGAAAGGGTATGGACACAGAGAGACTAGAAAAAGATGCACATAACCATCAAACAAATATTATAACATGGTTCAAACCTAAGGCAGGGATACCTATGCTTCAGTGATAAAGAATTTTTAGGTATGGCCGCCATAAAATACATTGTTGATCCATAATTACATTGATAAAAGGTATAGCCATTGAAGATACAATGTGGATCTATACTCCCATGACCTGAACTGATCGTAGCCATGAAGAATACACAGTGTATCTATGAAATGATAAGACATAGCCACTACCAATACAAAGTGGATCTATGTAACAGTATATGTGTCATAGCTCAAAAGAGATCCTTCACAACTTGGTCAAAGTATGCATAAGAGTGAAAACCTAACCCACGGTCTTCTTGTCGATCCTGATGTAGTATGAATCTAACCATGTGAATATATGTCCTGATGTTGAACATGGAAGAAACCACTTGATTACCGGTCAATGATGTAAATAGTCAACAAGCACGAGGGAGATCATCATTGATGTCAATGATTATGAAGTTACTCTAGTACATTCCAATGAATTTGAATGGATGAGATGAAGTTGAACATTCACGGAATCATCCGATCATGGATCAATGATGCAAATCCATTGTCGGACATGAGGAGGCCTGCCATTGAGGCATGTAGGTCCCAAGGTACTAATTGGTTTCTAAGTCTAAGTCCAGGATAATGTGATGAAGCTGACAGGAATAGACTTGTCGAAGGAGAGACTTGATAAATGCCCCATCAACGACACGAAATGGTCATAGAGATGTAATTGGTAGATCAAATGAACATGGACTGAAACGAGTATTGAAACAGGATATTTGTGATGGCTAACTCTCGAGGCAGATACTTCCCTTGAACATTGAGGCACAACAACATAAAATTGACATGGACCAAGACTTGAGGATATAGTTGATGTTGTGACTTTCGTCAGGTGACCCAAAGGAGTAAAAGAAGCTCATAGAATTGGCTCAGTGTAGAGGTTTAGGAGATTAAAATGCGTGCAAAGACAAAGTGTCGTGTTCAAGGGCGACCGTAAGAGCTACTAGTAGTGTTCTCAAAAACTGTTTGGCTCCCTTCTTTCAATTTTTCCCCCATCCAGATAGATGAGTACCTCTTTTTAATTTAACAAGCTTGAGGAGGGTAACACATGATCAATATGACTCACCTTCGGTAAGTCCCTCTTCCGTTGTTTAGAGAATTGGAAGAAGTAAGGGTTCAGTCCTGTATGGGCCCTTCAATGTATGATTGTTTAATGAGTCCAGAGAAGGTAAAATCAGTGATTTTCATATTTAGAGAGACTGAAAACAACTTAAAGATGACTCCAATGTTGTCCTTTTTTGTAATGTTAGTCTCGTGAGGCCGAAAAAGAGATAAATTATCACTCAAAATACACCCTTTCAACCCTTTTAACGAGTGGGAAAGGAAGCAAGATCACTCAACAATATTTTCATGTTTAGAGAGTCTAAAAAGAGTTTAAAGAAGACTCTAAGGGGTTCCTTTTTCATGTATCCATGCGGGTCCGAAAAAGAGATAAAAGTTTACCCGACGTATTCTCATGTGTTTGAGCTTGAGAACAAAGGAAGACTATGCTCATGAAGGTGAAAAGATAAAATGAACAAAACCCACTTCAAAACCTGCCAATAATGTCAAAAAATGGATTCCAGGGGATCAATAAGCCTCCAAACATTTCTCAAAAACCCAAAAATAACTATATCATATGAAAAAAATGAAAAGTATAATAGTAAAAAGGGGTAAAAAATGTCATTTACCATTTCATTTATGCAGAGATTTGTAGCAGTGGAGAATTTGTGTTTTTGGAGATGAATCTTGAATTGTTCAGTGTCAGAGCTATGGTTTACTATTCTCCTTGCCATTTGGACTAGGTTGGTGTTCTTCTCCTTCTCGTTCATTTGCATGATTTAAATTTTGTTTTAAGGCACTAAAAAGTTATGAAAAATTATGCCCTGGGTCAGCCCAAGCACCCAAAAATCTCATCACTCCCTAAAAATCATTAGTATGCACTGCATGGCTTGAAAAAGGCCCCTCTTAACCCATGGATGGCGTGCCAATGCTCTGATGTAGTGGCAATGGGGGCGCTGTCTCAAAAAACCACAAGAAAAAATGCCCACAAATGGCTTACGCGCGCTCAATATGTGAAGAGGGTGTTTTGAGTTTTTGAACATTTAAATGGCTAATGTAAGGGTGGATGGATGTCCTGATGTTCATATGAAAAGGGAATTTTTCTTTTTCAAAAACAAACAATCATTTTTTTTAAATTTTAAAATTGCCGAAAATTCGTTGAAATCATGATTTAATGAATTTTGTTGTTAATTGCAGGTGACTTTGGCAACATGCTTGAGTGGAAAGAAAGAGAACACGAGCTCGATGATGTGGCCACTCTGCAAAGTCCCCGATCAAGAGTCGTCTTGAGGAATTGTGGTCTCCTCAAATATTTCAAAATGCAAAAGATGAAGAAAGAGATTCTTCTTCTTGAATACATCATCAGGTTGTGGAACGTTGCAGAGAAAGGGTTCCAGATAGGGACACAAATTTTGACCATTGAGATGGAGGATGCATATTTCATAACTGTTCTTTCGAAGAGAGGGGTTCATATAGCTTTGTCTGGGTAGAGGTCACTTCTTGCACCTGTGGATGAGTATCTGGCAAACCATTATGTCCCGGGAGCGAGGCTAGTCAGAAGTAGGATTGCAATCAAAGATATCAGAGACTTGCCTATTTGATCCATATTGTTTTCCATCACGAGAATAGTAGGAAGTACCAGTGCACACCTAGTCTCAATATCATAGGTGTCTTAAGGGTTTACAGTGTTTAGAGCCAACACTGTTCAACTGGAGTGAAGGGTTCCTTCAAAATGTGAAGGAATAAATCACGAGATGCAGAGCAGGACATCAAAAGCAATTTGGGTATGGTTCATTCTTGGTTTCATTATTTTTAGAATGCATTCCCCAAATGCAACCTCAGATTGCATTGGTAGTGCGACCAGTGGGAGAACCACGTATGAAGCGGTAAACAAGCCTATCCACGAGACTAGGCTCAGATTCAGAGTTTAGATTTATCAGGGACTTCTTTGCTTGGCTGAGATGCCAATTGATCGTGATAGAATATTTTCCATACACTGGAGTGGATTTATGGGGAAGCATGGACTTGGTCCTTCCAGTAGG
>SNQJ01S0005459.1:236067-265476 GCA_010110895.2 Picea sitchensis | reverse complement strand
CAATGATAAGAATTAGTTTAATGCAATAAGATATTATTAATTGCATGTTCATGTTGGTAGAATTGCAAAGGTCGGTAATAGTTTAAAGGCGATAGTAGTATTATCAATTAAAAGTTAATGTAGGTAGAATTGCAGTAAGGAGTAACAGTTGAATGCCATAGTAATAATATTAATTAAATGTTCATGTTGATAGAATGGCAATGATGAGTAATAGTTAAATGCAATGGTGATATTATAATTTAATGTTAAATGTTAGTAGAATTGCAATGATAGGAATAGTTTAATACAATAGTAATACCATTAATTGAAGGTTAATGTTGGAAGAATGGCAATGGTAAGCGATAGTTTAGATGCAATAGTAATGTTATTAATTGAATGTTAAGGTTGGTAGAGTTGCAATGACAATTAATTGTGTAATTGTAATAGTAATAATACTAATGGAATTGTTAATATTTGTTAGATGAATGTTTAGTTCGCAATGTTGTTATTGACTTAAATTGAAGCGTTAATGTTAATGAATGGTATTGCAATGCTATTAATTGTTAGGTTATGGGGAAGTATGGAAATATTGGTTTAAGGTGCAACATTGGTACTTGGTTCCATTGCAGGGATAATGATGTTAATCTACAGTGCTAAGGATAAATGCTTCGCTGCATTATTAATATTTGCTTAGTTTCCATGGTAACACTAGTTAAATTGCAAGATTAATAATTGTTTTAATTAGCATGTTAATAATGAGGCCAATCACAATGTTAATAATTATTTACTTGGAATGTTCATGATTGAGAGTAAATTGCAAGGATAATCTTCGTTTAAACTGAAGTGTTGATGACAATGTCTAATTTGCAATGCTATTGTTGTTAGGTTACTAGAATCGTCTGGTAATAAACGGGTAGGAAGGGCAAGTTAATGAGGAGAATGTAATGTCGGGGTTTACCATTAGGGTATGGACGTCGTTGCTCATTATGGCAATTATTAGTAAAATGGAATGCGTCGTGCTTATTGTTGTTCCTGGTTTTGTAGTACTTGGTGTTTGGTATTGCGTAGGCTGTCCGTGTCGGGCGGGATGTAGGCTCCTCTTGCAGCTTAGTATTTGTGTCTGTGTGTAATCCGGTGGAAGGAATCCAGTGCCGTATCAAGAGTCTCGGGCTTTTTAAAGGCACAGTTCCACTCTTGCGACACATTCTGAGCCGTATCAGTAGTCTCGAGCTGTTTAAAGGCACAGTTCCACTACTGCGACTCTACTGTCGGATTCCTTCATTCTGTGACAGTACTGTGCCTAACCCCTGGTGTCTGTCTCTGCCTATAGCCATTAGTTGCCCGCCTCCTGTTCGGGGGCGTGTGCTTCTTGTTGTCTCTATGATAAGTCAGGTCGTCTTGATTGTTTTCGTCTTACTTGCGTCTTGTTGGTTCGAGTGTTGACATAGAGTCGAGGGGGTTGTTTCTTCTACACGCACACACACTTAACCTACAAACAAAAAAAAAAAATCACCGGTTGACTGAGTAGATGTCCTTAGCTAGGAGGGTTGTTACATCCAGTATGATGTCAATCTGGTTATACCCCGAGAAACCATCCATAAAAGAGAAAATTACGCGACCAACGCAATTATCAATAATCTGGTTGATAAATGGTGTTGGGTAGTTGTCTTTTGGACAAGTCTTGTTAAGATCCCTATAATCAAGACAAATGTGAATGGTCCCTTGTTTCTTAGTAACCAGAACGATATTGTAAACCGATTATGTCAAGGGGACAGGATAAATGAAGCCAAGTTTCAATAACTTTTCAACCTCTGCCTTAATAGCCGCAGTCTTTTTAGGGTGGACTGAGCGGAGTTTCTGTCGAACAGGTTTGACACCGAGGTAGGTTTTAATCTTGTGTATAATGATTGACTGGTCGATCCCAGGCATCTCTTCATAGCTCTAGGAAAAGACAATGCAAAATTCTTTAAATAAAGCAGTATAAGATACCACTTCCTCGGGTGAGAAATTAGCTCTGAGGTTAATGTTTTCCATGACACCTTCCTTGATCGAAATATCAATAACGATCGTAGATGATATGTTGCCCAAATTCCCCTCAGAAAGAGTATGTTGTGTGAAGATGGGAGATTGCGGAAAATTGACAACATTAGAGGGAAGACAGAGTGTATGTATTCTTGAATTTCTTCAATAGGTGGAAGAAAAGAGGACCGATGATGGCTATCATCCCAAGGTACATCATTGAGGCTAAGCATTTCCATTATGGATTCATCTAAAGGAAAAAATTGAGAAATGTAGTCGATTGCAGATGACAAGGAATTTAACCATGATGGTATCGAATAAGTGTCAGGTGCCAAGAGATGTTGGTCATCCGAAGAGGGAGAGGAATATTGGATGGAAACGTATGAGGTTTCGACTGGACTAAGTGGCATGGTGTCACCTAGTGCATCAAATTCCAATGGACTGGGTACAATACAAGTGTCATATGATTCCAAGGATTGATAAACCATAGTCAAAATCATATTGATCGTGGCAATATGATGTGTAGTGGGTGGAAGTGGTGTAGGGAAGGTACCCATGAGGCTAGAATCTTTCAACAAGACAACACCAACGCTTTCATACGTGATTTTTTGATCTCCCAAGAATGGAATATTATTGGTAGCAGGAGTGTGAGTGTCAGGTGTGCAGAAATCCTACTGATCGATGGTGACAATTTTGCCTTGATGAGGAAATTGCACACATAAAAAAACTAATGAAGCGATAGCGGCCATAGCATAGAACCAACTTTTTCTGAGAAACAAATTGTAATCGAGGGGAGCATCGACCACCTCGACGTCAACAGAGACGGTTTGGCCGCCTAATTGGATGGACAAGGACTGCAAGAGCCCATGCGGATGAAAACCTCTCCCATCGAACACACGTAACATCATTGGGGATTTATTAAGTGCGGGTGATTTCAACATTTTCTAACAAGATAGAGACATGACACAAGTTGAGGCTCCCTCATCCAGAATAGTTTGGTGGATTTGTTAATAGTGAACAACAACATCAACTTGGAAAGAAAGTTGGTGAGAGAGTCAAGATGTAAAATTATCCAAGCTAAACATGATATTGTTAGATGAATCTGGGTCAAAAGCACCAATAACGGCCAAGAGTGTTCTACGTTGACTGGGATAGTGTTGTAGAACTTCTAATGCAGACATAGCACACGGTGCATGATCCAGATCTTCAACAATGTTGTAGTGTTGGGTGGCATGTGAGCTAAGATTAAAGGTAGATTTTTGGATAGTGCTCTTAGGAGGGTGTAAGAAAGAGTCGAATGTAGGTTTCTCGATATGGAGTGGTCCAGATGGAGGATTGATGGATGAAGGACTAACGGAGGATGGTGGTGGATCCTAAGGAGAACCATTAGTGATCTTCCCTTTATCTTGTTTAACTGGTGTGTCATAGGTCATCAAGTGAGTGGTTAAATAAATCTTGTTGAAGAGATAGATGTGGGCACTTGTTGAGGCTTCATCATGAGGAGTGTAGTTGGAACTTCCTCCTGGGGAGGGGGTTTGAGAAACCATGGATTACTGTTGAGGAAAAGGCTGAGTAAGCACTGTGGGTTGTGAATTTCCTTTAAAGAATTTGGCCACTTCATCCCAATGTGGACAGTCTCAAGTGTAGTGATTGTCACCACACATAAGACATGGGAGCTTTGGTTTCCACTGTGGTTTATTTTCATTAGCAGGTGGTGGGTTTTGAGCTTTTGGTTTTTCATTATTATTAGTCTTTTTGTTTTTATTCTTTGACTTTTTCTTATGTCCAGTCTGCTGTGAGGATGTAGACTAAACTGCATTTACTTCGGAGACTTGGGTATGAGATGAGGTAGAGGGTGTGGTCAAACTAGGAGTGGACGTGGAAGTATTTCGAGGTAGATTGGTCTTTGACAGAATCAATAATGCCATCCGCATGTGATGAGGATGAAGGTTTAGATGGATCAGTAGTGGCACGGGTAACATTTGGGATTAACTCATACAAAGTACCAGATCTAAGTATTGTGCCCTAGCAATGGCTTCCTCTTCAGTGACTATGCCACCCATAGAGACGTCTCGAGGGATTGAGGGTAAAAGTGATTTTTTGAACCATTCCACCAATAATTGGTCAGGAATGATTGCTTTGATCAACCTTCTTTGTCGTCTCCATTCATGAATGTGATCAGATATGTGCATGGAATTGGTTTGACGAAGGGAGTTCAAGAGTTCAGTACCCGTCTCGTATCAAATGGGTAGTTGAAAATGAGTGAGAAAGGACATGGCAAGGGAGATGAAATCTTGAAAAGAACCACGTAGCAGTTCAATATACCACTTGGTTGCCGAACCCGTAAGAGTTCGCTAGAAAAGATGCAAATGTATAGAGTCATCCATTAAGGATTTTGATGAACACCATAAATGGAAATTCATTACATGATTATTGGGGTCTTCGCCAGATTTGTCGTTAAATTTTGAAATATCATAAGGGAGTTTAGCTGGAATTACTTCCCAGAAAGGATAATGATGTATAGGATCATTGGTCAACCGAGACAAGTCTGGGAGATCTAGAGTAGCAAGGAATGATAGTTGTCGGTTGACCTGAGGGTGATACTAGTGTGGAATAGGAACACCAGTAGGACCATAAACTAGATTAGGTGGAAAATTGTAACCAGTAGGTCCTCCTGCATACGGTTGTTGTTGACCAGGGTAGAGAGTATTTGAAGAGGGTTGAGTAACATTTGGGAGCGGAGGATAACTTGATTTATTTTGAGGATTATAATTCGGTTGATGAGTTTTTCCATAAGGTGGATAGACATTTTGTCCATAAGGAGGATAAGGTTGTTGTTGTCCTTCAGAATGTTTCCCTGAAGGGAATAATGGATTTCTTGGAAAAGGAGTGTGCCAGGGATTGGGTGTTGCAGACACATTTTGTCCAAAAGGTTGATGATGGGATCCAGTTTGAGGTTTCCCCCCCCAACATGTGGTTTTCCCCCAAATGGAGGTTGCCCCCCAAATGGAGGTTTCCCTCCAAATGGAGGTTGTCCCCCGGATGGAGGTTGCCCCCCAAACAGAGGTTTCCCCCCAAATGGAGTTTGCCCTCCAAACAGAGGTTGAGTTCCTAGAATTTGGAAACCACATGTAAACTATTGACCGGTGCCACTTAATGGATTAGATCCACCAAGACCGGTCCCTCCGGGTTGTTGTGCAGGTATAGAACTTCTGGGTATAACTTGGGTAGTGTTGATAGTGAAAGTATTGAGTGCTATGTACCCAAGGGGAAGTGACGAGGAAGGTCAAGATGATAGTGGTGTACCGATGGGAGCTTGGATAACCACAACATTACTGGTGGGTATAGTCGCAACGTGAGGGGCCATCTGGAGAGAAATGGTGGAACTTGGACCAATAGAATGCATATTCAGACTAATAGACGGTGTGATAGAACTAACGGTTGTACTAGTAAAGTGATCTAAAGGTATGGTATAGGTAATAGATGTTTCAAGTAATTGGGATATGAAAAGCATATCAACACCTATTCCTAATCTATAACAATCTCACACCGTGAGAGGTGGGCTTCGAACTATATCATAAATCCAAAGGGGGTTCCCGACCATAGGATTTGAAGAAGGCATGGTTGGCATTTCAGAAGGATCAATGACAACAAGTTCTTTAGCTAAATTCATCTGGTGAAAACGCCTTTCATATCTAGCAGTAATGTAGAAAGCCTCTATAGGATCTGTAACAATTTGAAAACCTTCTAAAGAAGTGGAAACTTCTTCCTGTGAGATTATAACGTCGTGGAGTTCGCTCTATTGAGGAGATCCCTCCATAGCATGAGGGGGTAAAGGGGGAGAATCTTCCATATTTTCTAGGGGAAGTCCCTATACCCTATGCAAATGGCGTGGAGGGTTGATGTTGGTGGAGAAAATCCGATGAAAGAAATCTATGGCCAACTAACGAAAAAGAAACATCATGCACTAATCAAATCTAGGAATCAAACGATGCAAACAAAACCTTCCCTTGAAGACTGTACTAGTTGGCGATGAAATCCAACATCGCATGATCAAGTCAAGAAGGGGCTAGGATATGGTGGAACAGTTATAATGGTGACCTGCTTAATGGAATTTCACCTTGGTGCAATCTTCCACACAATAATTGTGGATTTACCCTCGAAGGATCCCAAGTGAGTTTGACCAATGTTTGTTCCAGGTACAGTGAGACTTCCCTTCACCGTCACCTCGTGTAAGTACCTAAAGATTACGAAAACTAAGGACACCAATTTGCAGTTATCCCCTGGGTGGGTACAGTCGACAATCCAATCCGAACGTATGGGTAGGATAACAAGTTCAAAATCAACTTGAGAGGCTCCCACACATAATCGTGGGTAAACCCTCAAGTGACCCCCAATATACGATCTGACCACTACAAACAGTTGAACCACGGAGGGATAATATTCATAACTCTCTCGAATGTGACCTCATGTGTAACACCTTGTGTGAGAGGGGGATCCTAGAAAGGCTATGCAACAATTGGATTTGACTCTCCCTATCTCAAGATGATAATGTTTGTGTTGAAAACTTTGGAGAGTTGTACTCACAGCCTAATCCAAAGTGCCAATCCTAGTTTAATGTTGGTGGAATATCCTAAAAACAAAAATGTTCTAGATAATTTTTAATTAGCATTCATTTTCCAGCTATTCTTTACTCAAAGGGTGTATGAAAATGAAATTGACGGTGTTATGACTCAATTCCCAAAAAATGCATAAGAAAATGATAAGTAGTCTTGTTTTTCGATGAATGCCTATTTAAGGGAAAGAGAGAAAGTTCTTTTCATTATCGAACACTAAGATGCAACATCCTCATACAATTGTTTCTCAATCAAATACAATGCAAGGATAAAAAATTTGGAAAATTTCCTTCTAATATCCAGAAACAATCATAAAGAGTATCCTGCTACATTGTGTGTGAGTGATGCTCAATTTGATGTAAAAAAATTCTAATGTTAATCAGACTTTAAGATCTATAAGATTCAGACAACCATAAGCGGATTTCACACACAAAAAACACACTCTCGTTGTGATTAAACAAGAAAGACAAAGATAACACAATTTGCAAAAAGAGAACCAAAGACTCAAAAGAAAAATTGAAAAAGGGTTGGGAAAAAATGACCTCAAATATCGGATGGGATGGTGCACATATCTTTGAAATTCCTCACAAAGGTTTCCACTCAGCTAGATAAATGATAAGAAAAACAATAAGATAACTCTAAATCGACAAAGACGAAGAGTGATCTCAAAGCAAGGAAAGAAAACGTCAAAATGCCAAGATTAAGAAATAGCTTCAAAGAATGTAAATTCTGGAGAATTTCTCACAGAAAGGGGTAGTGCCCTAGTGTAAGGGGCACCATAGAATTCCAACACCCTATATGAGGCCAATAGGGAGTGCTAGCACTCTGCCAGTAACAGAAGAGGAGCACTCTTCTCTCAAAACTCAGAAAAGTGCTCAGGAAAAAAAAAAAAATCCNACAGACGCAGTCAATCATGGTGAATGAGATGAAATAAAGATTCAATCAATCAAATATAAGAATAAAAAAAATAATATGGAGAGGGTCAAAATAGTGGGCAAAGGGCCAAAACAAGATCTAGGAAAGGAAACAAAAAATCAAAGCTTCTCCCCAGTGGAGCCACCAATTTCTATTGTAGGTGAATCCCCCTGTGGAAAAGTGAATTCCCTCTTGGTCTCTAGACTCCTAAGGCCAGGATAGAAAAGTTATTAACATGGACACTAACATCCTTTTAGATCTAATCAAGCTAACATACGAAGGAGAAGAAGAAATATATGTACCTTATCAATGACGTTTGTCCCTGCAAAGTCCAGGCTGAGCTTCGATCTTGAGCTCCCTGATAGGTCCTGTAGAACAAAAAAAGATACAATGGACTTCCTACTCTATTGATATTATCTCAAATATAGATCCATCTATTGCAGACAAACTCATATGGAACAAGCATAAGTTTGAAAGAAACAGGACAAGCATTGATCATTAATGAGAACAAGTAAAATTACTTACAATCCTTTGAATGAAGGTGTAACGGATTCTTCCAGTTCTCCTTGTCCAACCCTTTTTCTCAAGTAATCTACGATGATTGCTTTGATGACATCTCACTCATGAGATCATATTTTTTATGTAATTCTCAATCCCCATGTCTTCTACCAGGAGGAAACCTCCTTATATAGGTTTAGAGAGGCCTAACCACTTGAGAGATCTTTGGGCTAAGTTGAGGATTCCTCTCCTTCAGTTGTGGATATCTCCTAGGATCATGCCTTGACCCAAGATTCGAACCCCACTACCTTCATATATTGAGGGGATTGTCCCCTGATTTCCTCCAACAAAATGAATTTCTCCCAAGAAGGAGTAGCGCTCCCTCAAAAGGGGCACAGAGCACTGGAACACTCCTTTGTAAGGGAGTATAGAGCACCAATGCTCCCTGTCAGTAGGTAGGGGAGCACTCCTTCCAAAAATTGATGTTTTAGTGGCTCTTTCCAGTGGCACAAGGTTTGTACTCTTTTGTCAATTGATTTTCCTTCTTCAAACTCGTCTTTGAGGTGTCTTAGTGTCCTTACGATGTCATTAAGGAGACGACATAGGCAGTGTGATGTTTGTGACACTAGTGACACTCGCAAACAATATGCGACACATGCAATATTTATAATGACGACATTTATCCATCATTGAAATGAGTAATTTTGATGTGTAACAGAAGGAAACCAATTAGTTTTCTCATGGGAAATATCCTTTTGAGAGGTTGAATACATTCTTGTAGACACATAACCAGGGTGACCAAAATAATGTGTAACAGAATGTCCCCCAAAGTATGAGGTTGGAATTTGTGACAACTGAAACACTTTGTAGAACGTGTGTGTGTGTTTCAGAAATAAGGAGTGCACCAATCGAGAACCTACAAACAACCAAGCATCTGCGCAATATTATACCATTTCTGAGATAGTCATTCCCATGCTCATACTACAAATGATTTAAACCATAAATGTCATTCATGGCCACCAAGATTCTACATATCCACCAAGAATACACTGTGCATCTATGCTCTAGAAAACTCAAATTCGAGCATAGCCACGAGACATACAAAGTGAATCTATGTGTCAATACAAATCATAAATATTCCATCGCAACCTAGACCAAAATGATGAGATCCAAGGTCTTCAATCCCTTTGTCCATAAGTACGAATCTAGCCATGCGATTATAGGTGTTGAAGTCAAACATGGTAGAAACCACTTGATTACTGGTCATTAATGAAAACCGTTAACAAGTGCAAGGGAAATCACCATTGATGTCAATGACTCCCAAGGTACCTTAGTACAATTCATCAAATTTGAATAAATGAGATGAAGTCGAACACTCGATAGAATCTCTCGATCAGGGACCAATAAATTGAATCCACTGTTGAAAGCCAAGAAACCTGCCATTGAGGCATGCAGGCTCTAAGGTACTAAATGATTTCTAAGTCTTATTCCCGGATGATGAGTTGAAGTCGACAAGAAAAGACTCGTCATAGGAGGGAAATGATGTATCCCCCATCAATGATGCAAAATAAGTAACAGATTTAGGGTAGATTAAAGTATGAAAATGATTTGAAACTAACACAGGGAAGGCCGACATGGTAAGAATTGATAACTGTAGATGGCCAACTCGATAGAAGGCTTGTGCAAGGTTGGACTTCTCTTAAACATATGAACAACATGACAATGGTATTGGAAGAATTTACTCAAAGATGACCCAAGATATGAACTTGCAGAAGGTCAAACGAGAGATGAATTAATTTACCCAGGTTCAATGACAAAGCGGGTGTCATTTTCAAGAGTGACTATTACTGCCACTAACACAAATACTGAGACACATTTCTTTCCTAAAATTTCCCCCACCATTTTTGGCGAGTACCTCTTTATTTTTATGCAAGCTTGAGGAGGATAACATATGCTTGTTGATGTAAGATCATCCTTCAGACGAGTCCCTCAGAGTATGTTTAACGAACCCTAAGAAAGAGTGGTTCGATCCCATATGGGTCTTTTGATGTTTGTTTAACGAGTCCAAAGATAAAAAACTTGGGGTTTTTCATGTTTAAAGAGTTTGAAAAACACTTAAAGAGAACTCTCTCATTTCCTTTTTCATAAAGTAGTTCAATGAGACCGAAAAATTGATAAACTATCTCCCATCAAACATTTTATTCAAATATTTTTATGAGCATGAAAAGAACAAGGTCCCTCGACAATCTTTTCGTTTTTATGGAGCGTGAAAAGAGATTAAAGGATACTCCATGACCTTTGTTTTTTTCGTGTTACCATGACGAGTGCGAAAAGATGACAAAAGTATACTCGGTTGCGTTCTCATCAATTTTCAACCATGAGAATGAACAAAGACTAGGCTTGAGGTTTTTCTGAAAAACCTTAAAAAGTACTTGTACATGTGATAAACAGAAAAACAAATCAAGAAAAATATTTGTATTTCATTGTTCAGGATCCTAGTTCTTCCCTCTGCGAGAAAAAGAAACACTCACGAGACCATTAAACCTTTAGGTTTTGGAGAAAATGAATAAAATAATATGAAATATTAATAGAAAAAGTAAAAACTGAAATAAATATAGGTAAAATGTCTTTTTACTATTTCATTTGCATTTTAACCAAATCTTTCCTAGAAACCCTATTTTTACCCCAGACTTTGGCTGTCGATTGTGGGAGGTGTGGGCGACCATTCAACAAATGAATTTCATCAAAACGGTAATCTCCTTGTCCTCTTTCTTTTCAATGGATTAAATTTCATTTTTATTGGTGTAAAATTGATTTTTGAGTTGAATTTTAGGGCGGTAGGTGCGCACATGGGCCGCCACAAGTGACCTATGTCGGGACCTACGGAAACCATGGGTTTCCAAAGGAATCTTGTAGTTCACCTATGGAAGCCCCACACTATGTGTAATAATCCACCTACGGCGGTCGAAAATCAAATTTTCTTCATACACGTTTATCCAATAAAAGCTTTTCAATGCAACAAATGAGGATACGAATTTCCCTTTACTGTCCCAATGCAGGTTTTTGATCATCAAAATGTTGGAGTGGAGGGAGAGGGAACACAAAGATGATGATTTCATTTCTTTGAATGACCCAGGCACTATAAATTCCCTCCGACAATGTGGTTTATTGAAATTCTTTAAAATCCAAGGCATGAGGGCCCAACTGAGGTTACTGGAGTATTTAGTCCACATGTGGGATGTGGACCAGAATGTGTTTCAGGTGGGTGCCCACATACTGTCCTTATATATCAAAGATATCTATTTATTGATGGGATTATCTCATCTTGGATCTGATGTGACCTTGACAGGAGGCAGAGATGGTGGTCTACCAATGAGTGAATATCTCCACTGATATTGTGATCCCGAGGCAGAGAGACGCAAAGCAAAATTTTCCATCATGAGTGTCTAAGATTTATCCCTCCAGACTATTATTTTTAGCATTGCATGTATGGTGGGGAGTGCATCTCCTCACATGGCCCTCCAAAGCTATTTTCAATATGCAGTAGAGTGCATGGATTCTTGGGTTTTTAACTAGAGCGACAAAATGCAAGAAAGGGGACCTGAAAAAATTTGGATACAGGTCTATATTAGTGTCTTTATTCCTAGAGAGAGTCCCCCATTTATGTTTACAGGTATATTAGGGCATACCGGCTCCACGAGACCCAAGGATGAAGAGGTGGTGTTACCTAATGGCCCGACATGTGGCCGGCCCCATCGTGAAGTATAATGATGTATTTTTTTACTGCTTGAGGCCTCAACTTATAATGGTGGAAGATTATGCATATGTCAGGTTGGATTTCAGAGGTGACCCTGACTTGGTTCTACCTGAAGGCTTTTAGTGGGGAGACCTAGGTAAGAAATACATTTTGCTTTTATGTTGTTTTTGTGAATTTTGAAATATAAAATGTTTTTTATGTTTTTAATCCAATGACTAATCAAATTTTTTTGAGAATGTAGATGTAGGGCCACACCGGTCTTCGGGTACATCCCTTATTCAGAGACGAGGAGAAGCAGTTGTGGTAGCAGGATGGGATGTTGGTGACTATGAGGCGGTCGAACATAACCTAGAGGGATTGACAACAAATATCCCAAACATCTCCATCGATGAGATTTTGAGGCGTTATCAGTGCCATACTGTGGGTGTATCTAGTTCACTTAGTCGACTACTTCATAGGGTAGCATGGGAAGTAGTGTTCTACCGTGAGCAAAATCCTTGATGATATTTTTTATATGAAGCCAAGTGCTTCTCATTTTGATATTTTTAGTCTTCAGATGAAAACACTTTTTTTGTAAAACACTTTTAACGTTGTATATATACATGCGGATTCTACTGGATTACTTGCTTTAATGTGATTTGTGGTTGAATTTAGATGTGTCTCAAATGTTTGTCTAACACATAATTAGCTAATGCATCTTTCAATGTATTTAGACATCTAGGAATATGTTGATATTCAATGTAATCAAAATAACATTCCAAGAGGCCAATTCATATATATACCTGTAACAAAGTAGGACTTCAAATAGCATAGACATTTCTTAACTGTAGTACCACTAACTTTGAATCAAGGCGTACAACAAATTAACAGATTCCAATTGAAATAGGGTCAGTCAACAATTCGATGACTGCACTATATTCTGCGATATTGTTATTTGCATGACTAAGGAAGACACCGTGTAGACTAATTAACTTGTTCATAGGTGCATAGATTTCTCAAGAAGTGGATGCTAAGTTCTGAGTACTATGACTAGCGCCATTGGCGAAGCCAATGTAGGGTAGCGAAGGCACCAACATATAGAAACCAAGATCAATGCAAGGTAAGCAGCTGGGGGTCGAAACCAAATAATGAAAAAGCACACAAAAGTAGCACACAATGGTATGATACAATAAGAATACAAGAACTCATGAAAATATGTCCTAAGCATAGTACTTCTTTAATTAAATCCCATTTCTAGGCTCACTCAAAGGAATGCCATCATAATCCGCTAACTCATAAGATCCCTTCTCCAACACTTGTTTGACAATATAAGGACCTCGCCACATAGCCTTGAATTTTATGGCCCCTAGTAAATCACGATCTTGTTCATAGAGGAGATCTAGATCACCTTCAGAGAAAACATGTGGCTTGACATGATTTTCCTATTGGTATTTGACATGATTTTTCCAAGTTTCAATAACCAGGGTGGAATCACGATGGGTTTCATCTAATTACATCAGGTACAATAGATGTTCCTCTTCGATATAGGTGTTGGGGAGAATTTCAATAGCTAGTTCCAAAGATGGTATCTCACATTCATTCGGCAGGACAACCTCAATAGAATACACTAATTGGAAAGGTGTGAACCCCATGACAGACTTTACAGATGTTCGATAGGCCCATAATGTTGAAAACAACATTGTGTGCCAACTTGTCTTCTGAATTCCTATTATCCATTGAAGCATACTGATAAAAAATTTGTTTATTGCTTCAACCTGGCCATTGGCCTATGGATAGTAGGGGGTTGAGTTTTCATGTCGAAGACCCGAATTTTTAGTAAGCTCAAACAACATGAAGTTTCAAAAATGGCTATCATGATCAGTAACGATAGCTTGTTGGATTCCAAATTGGGTGATGATATGATTGAATATGAAGAGTGTTGAATTTTTTTTGGTGTTATCGAATGTAGGCATCGCCTCAGCCTATTTAGTGAAATAATCCATGGCTACAATGATGTATCCATGCCCCCCGTCCGAGTGAGGTTTACATGTCATGAAGTCAATGCCCCATTTTTCAAAAGGACCAACAGAAGCTACAGGGTGTAAAGGAGTGGGATGAGATCTTATTTTATTATTATACGTTTGACAAGCATGACACTTCTGGACAGTAGTAATACAGTCTTTAAATAAAGAAGGCTAGAAGTACGCTGCTTGTAGGATATTTTGGGCAGTGGCATACCCAGACATATGACCACCACATGCTCCAGAGTTACAGTCATTCAAATCTTTCTCAGCTTCATCATAGGTGAGACAGCGTCAGAAAATAGAGTCAACACCATGGTGATAAAGAGTGCCACCGAGAAAGATGTATTGATGGGCTTGATACCGTATATGACGATGATATGTGCTAGAAAGGTCAGGCCGAAAAGTTTGAGTCTGGAGATAGATGATAATATATCAGTGCCAAGCGTCATCAGAACTGATCATAAAAAGGGATTCATCAAGCAAGGAATCCTCTACCATGTTGTTTGTCTCAGTGGAGGGAAGGTCGCATATCAGTTCGGTGAAAACCAATGATTTCGTAGACTTAGCACTTTCAAACTCTAAGACAAACTCCTGGAGAATCACAATCCCTTTTGAGTACTTTCCCCCTAGCAATTGGCGCATAAGGATATGTTGCATAGGGTTGCAATCAGAAATGATAGTGGTTCTACATAATAGGATATAGTGATGGAAACGTTGGACAGCTTGAACAACTACCAAGGCCAGTTTTTCCACATGTAGGTATTTGGCTTCGATAGTCGTGAGACTCTGAATCAAATAATAAATTACATGTTCTTCATGAGAATCATATTCTTGGACTAAGACCATGGAAATGGTAGAGTTTACAGTGGCGAGGTAGAGGAAATAGTCTCGACTATAATTGGGTGGGAAAAGTAATTGTATATGGGTTAGGGAAAGTTTCAAAGCTTCGAGGGATTTATTGGCAGTTTCATCCCATACGAACTTGTAACCACTCTTCAATAGTCGATTAAATCCTAATGTTAACTCAGTGTAATTGGGGATGAATCGACGCAAAAAGTTTTCCCTCCCTTGCAAACTTTGGAGATGGAAAAGTGTATAAGGAGGAGGTAGATTAAGGATAGATTCAAACTTGAAAGGGTCCACATTAATTCCGTGAAGTGACACAATAAAACCTAGAAGTTGGTCAGACTCCACAAAAAAAACACATTTGTGTGGGTTTAAACGTATACGATAGTAACGACAGTGAATGAAAATGGCTCGGAGATGGGCCGGGTGATCTTGGCGGTGCATGGAATGGGCTGGTAGATCATCGAGATATGGTTGTATGATGTGCATGATATCATGAAAAGAATAAGACATAGCATGTTGAAAATTTTCTCCAGCGTTCTTTAAACCGAAAGGAAGTTTCCGGTAGGAAAAGGTACCCGAAGGACATATGAAAACAATCTTGTGTTGATCCGTGGGAAAAATATTAATCTGATTATAGCCAGAGAAACTGTCCATTAAAGAGAATATTTCACTCTCAGAACAATCGTCAATGATTTGGTCAATGAAGGGGGTTGGATAATTGTCCTTAGGACAAGTTTTATTAATATCCTTATAATCAGCACATACATGGATCGTGCCTTGTTTGTTATTGACCGAAACTAGATTGGATAACCAATCGGTTAAAGCCACGGGATATATAAAGTCTTCTTTAAGAAGTTTTTCAACTTCGATCTTGATAGCGGTGTCTTTAAGAGGGTGGATTGAGCGAAGTCTCTGCCGAACGGGTTTAGCATCTGGGTAGGTCTTAATTTCATGCACAATGATATCGGTGTCAATACCCAGTATTTCTTCATAACTCCAAGCGAAAACGTCACATAATTGTTGAAAAATAGCTTTATAAGTGACGACTTTATCATTGGAACATGCAGCTCCAATGTGAACATTTTCGACAACTCCAGGTTTAATGGATATGTCAAGAGGAATGGTGGGTGAACTGTTACTCAAGTTCCCTTCATAAATCACATCGTGTGTTGACTCGGGGACCGAGGAAATGACAACAACGATTGACGAAGTCGAAATCCATTGATAACTCCCTATGGTGTGTTGCTCTAGGAAGAGGATGGAACACTGATGTCCATCACCCCATGGGGTGTCTTCCATAGACATAAATGAAATGATCATCTCATCCGTAAGAAAGATGACATGAAACAGATCCAAAGATGAATCACCAATAGAGGGAGTAGAAGGGGTTTCCAATTGAATGGTTTGATAAGAGGATTTGACTGGACTTAAAGGAATTTTTTCACCATAGTGAAGATAATCACAAGGATCAAGTACTATCTATGAGTCATAAAACGCGGGGATTTCATGGATGGAGGTGGAAATCATGTTGATTGAGACGACAAAAGGAAGTGGAACATTGGGTGGTGGAATCAGGAAGGTACCCATTAAAGTGGAATCTTTTAGGAGACCCACACTGACATTCTCGTACCCAGGAGGTGTCTTTGAGATAAATGGCATGTTGCTAGTACGGGAATTGAAGTTGAAAAAGGCGTGTTGGTCAGCCGTAACAACTTTTCCTTGATGTGGGAAACATAATACATGGAAAAGGGTTGACACAACGACACACATGGAATCAATCCAGCTACAACAAAGTAAGAGTTTATATTCAAGAGGCACATCAAAGACCTCGACCTCTACGTTGACTGATTTTCCTTCCAACATAATAGACAATGAGGGAAGAACATCGTAGGGCTGAAAACCAAAACCATTGAAAGCCTTAAGTGTATTCTGTGATTCAGTGAGGGGGGGAGAGTCAATGGATTTCCAACAAGCAATAGACATGGTGCACCTCGAGGCTCCCTCATCAATAATGGTTCGACAGAGTTTATTGTTCTCGAAAACAACTTGAATCTGAAAAGCTAACTGAGGAGGTAGCCTCAGAATGTGATCTTATAAGTCAAATATTATCAAATTCATATCTGTGGGATCAATTCCACCGATGGCCTTTAACAATGCCTTCAGTTGAGTGGGACAACTTTGAAGGACTTCGAGAGATGACATCACAGAGGGTGCTTGCACAAGATCTTCTACAATGTTGTAGTTTTGGACACCATGTACATGAGGATTGAAGGCAGACTTTCGAACAATGCCCTTTGGAGGAGGGTGAAGAACTGTATCAGGGCCCAGTCGTTCAAGATGAAGAGGACCGTTGGGAGGTGAAGTTCAAGGAGGTGGTTGAACCAATGAAGGTGGTAAATTGTCAACTTTCTCCTTTGAAGGAATATAATCTTTGGCTCGAATGGTGATGACAATGTCGTTCTTTGTAGAATTACCAGTACACATAAGGACATATGAAGTGGTGGAAGGAGAGGGTTAGTCATGAATGACCAATTGATCCTATTGTTGAGAATGGAAAGGTTGTGACGAAACAACAGGAGTGGGAGGTTTTCTAGTCCCTTAAAGGAACTTAGTGACCTCAGCGCGTCTTGGACAATATTTCATGTAGTGATCATCACCATAGACAAGGAAAGGATATTGATGTTTACACTTATCCTTATCATCAACAAACTGGGTCTTGGGTTTATCAGATTGCGAATTATTATTTATATCCTTTATATTCTTACCCTTTCCTTTTTTAGACTTATTTTTTTTGGTAGTGGTGGATTGAACATAGTTAACCTCAAACATTTTACCGGTGGAAGGAGTAGGAGTCGAAGCACTTTGAACATTAGAAGCAGGAGATTTAGGATTGGTGTGAGGGGCCGATGTGGATTTAACATCAACATGGAAGGTGCCAATAACACCATCAACAACATGAGAAGTTGTTGGGGTTGTTGAGGTAGCATTGGTAGAAGGGCGAGGAGCATCAGGGAGCAAGTCGTAAAGAGTGTATGTTTGCGGATAAACGAGATCTAGGTAATGAGCGTAACTAATTGCTTGTTTTTCAGTGACAACTCCACCCATGTAAATATCATGATAGATTTCATTCACGAATGATTTAGTGAACCATTCAACCAATAACTGATCAGGAAGGTCAAGTTTGATCAAACATCGTCTTCATATCCAATCATGGATGTCATAAAAAATATGAGTGGTTGAAGATTGCTTAAAGGTACTCCAAATCTCGGTTCTTGTCTTGTAGTGGATAGGCAATTGGTAATGTGTGAGAAAATCCATGGCAAGGGTGTTGAAGTCATTAAAGAAACCTTGCGGTAATTCTATATACCACTTTGCAGCTGAACTCGTGAGAGTTCATTGAAAAAGACGTAATCAAATTTTGTTGTCCATCAAAGAGTTGGAAGAACACCAAAGGTGAAAAGTCATGACATGGTTTTTTGGAGTTTACCATCAAATTTGGGAATGTTGGACGGTAGCTTGGCTGGTATGAAGGGCCAATGGGGAGAATGTAAGATAGGATCATTCAAGATTCTAGACAAATCGGGTAGATCCAAAGTGGCTAGAAACGGAAGTTGTCTATTCACTTGAGGGTACTGGTGACTTTGGGGAGGAACTCTCGTCAGTGTACCAGTAGTAACGTAAGCAGACTGCATGTACATGGAGTGTCCTGACAGATTTGGCCAAAGATTTGGAGGCATGTGGCCCATAGGGTTGGGTTGGTTGGAAATGTTCACTTGAAAGGGACACTAGACTGAACATGTGGACCCCAAGTGGAAACCAAAGAACTCGGATACGGATGGCCTGAGTGAGGGGGTATAAAAGGGTTTCTTTGAGGCTATTTCCCCCCATGTGATTGTGGATTTCCTTGGGCAAGGAGATTCCAAAGGTGGGCTAGTGATTGAAATGTGTTATGTCCATACAGTGGGTTATAGATCCCAACCTGAGGTTGTCCTCCAAATGGGGGATACCCCCCAACATTAGATTTCCCTTCAACAGGAATCTGGTAACCAGAAGTGAACGAATGATGGGTGCTTCCAATTGGATTGGAGCCACTAGGTCTAGACCCCCCAGTAAAAGGTGGATAAGAGCCTCTGGAGAGGACCTTGGAAGGTTTAGGAACAAAACTGGTAGCAGAATTATACCCAGGTGGAAAAAAAAGTCCAGAAACTCCGGATGGGACCTAGGTAGGGAAAGGAATGGAAGGATTCAAAGTGCGATACCCAGGAGGAAGTGACATGATAGGCGCAGATGATAGTGGTGTACTAATGGAATCTTGGCTAACCACCACATTCTCGGTAGGAATAGTCAAAACATGCGGAACCATAGTAGAATGGGCCATATGGAGAGAAAAAGTCGAACTAGGACCAACGGACTACGTGTCTAGAATGATGGTGATATGGTTGGTTGCACCAAAAAAGTGGTTTGGTGGCACCATGTATGTAGCAGACACTACGGGTATTTGTAATATGATAGGTATATCAACACTTGCCCCTGATCCATAAAGGTCTCGCACCATGCAAGGCAGGCTTCTAAATATGTCGGTAGTCCAAAGAGGATCCCTGACTCGAGGGCCTGAATGGGGTCCGGTCGGTATTCCAGAAGTGTCAACAACAAGTTCTCCGAATGATTTTAGCTGGAGAATATGTCTCTTGTATCTAGGAGGAATGCGGAAAGCCTTTAGAGAATCAAAAATAATTTGGAAATTTTCTAAAGAGGCAAAACCTTCCTCTTGTGAAGTTATAGTGTCTTGGACCTCACTCTATTGAGGAGAGCCCTCTGGTGATTGAGGGGGTAGAGAGAGATAATCCTCCATATTTTCCAGAGGAAGTCCATGGACCCTACATGAATGGGGTGGAGGGTCGATGTTGGTCGAGCCAAGTTTGTTATGCAAAAAATATATGGCCAACTACGAAGACAAAAAACACTCGCTAATAAAATCTAGGAATCAAATCAAGAAAACAAACCTTCTTATTTTGAAGTCACTATTTGGTGATGAAATCCAATGTCATGAAGTCAAGACAAGAAGGGGCTAGGATAGAGCGGGTGGAAAAGTTATGTTGACGACCTGCTTAATGTACTTACACCCTAATGAAATATCCCACACATAATCATGGGTATACCCTCCAAGGAACCTGAGTGAGTCTGGCCAACGTCGATTCCAGGTATCGTGAAGACTTTCCCCTCCACAGTCACCTCGTGTAAGACCCTAAAAAGATAGGCAACTAAGGCTACCAAGAACAACAGTGATGCCTGGGGAAATAATTGATAGTTCGATCCATGCACAAAGGAAGGATATCTAGCCTGATATCAACTTGATAGGCTTCCACTCATCATTGTGGGTGTACCTTCAATCGACCCCCATAATACACGCAATCTCTACACCAAGACCAACAAAGCAGGGTGAGTAACTCTGCTAGTCTCAATGTGACCTCAGCTTTAACCCTTGTGTGAGAAGGGCTTCCCAGGACAAAATGTTGCAAATGGATTCGAAAACTCCCTATCACAAGATTCTATTGTGTGTTTTTTTCTTTGGAAAGTGTGTCTCACAGCCTATACCAAAGCGCTAGCCTAACTAATGTTGGTGTAAAAGATCCCTAGAAAATAAAATTTACTAATTAAATTTTCAAATTACACAATGTTTTTTAGAGGTTGTTTGTTTACTCAAGAGGGAGACGGAGATGAAACCAATGTTGTGAGAGACCTTGACCCAATAATATGAAAATATATATGAATTATGCAATCTTTCGTTCAATGAATTCTATATACAATAAGTCTTTCCAGAAACATGGAAGCTATTAAATATGATTTATTTTCTTGAATGAACTACAATTCCAAAAAATCATAAGCAATGAAATTTCTCAATTCGCTCTCTCTCAGTTTTGAATGCAAATATTTTTTATGGATGATTACTTAAAAAGAATGAATGACTTTAATTTTCCTTTCCGGAACTAGATCTAAGGTATACTAAAGAAAGGAAATGTAATCAAAGAAAATAGATACACTCAACAGAAACACAAATAAAAAATGAAGATAAAAGACAAAGATGACAAGAAAGTGTTTACCAAATGCAAACAAGCAATAGCTTTCAAATCAACAAGAAATCCAACAAATGTAAAATAATCCAAAACCTCACTCAAATGAAAGACTTTTAATCAATCAAGCACCTAGATCTACGATCATAGATTATATCCTTGTTAATAAAAATCCAGAAGAAAAAACTTACAAAATGATAATGAAGGGTTCACAATATTTGAAAACCAATCAAAAACCAAGTTTTAAATTCAACAATCAATCAAATAATGACCTCAAAAGTTCCCCTCAGGTGATCAAGGAAAAACTGGGCATCCAAATACAATCAAGACCCAATCCAAAAACATTTACAGACACTGCCATAGGCCAACACTAGGTTACAGTGCGGAAATCACCAGTTTCCACAGGCTATCAATGGGTAGGGTGCGGAAATTTTTCACTGGCCTGAATAGTCAGGGTGCGACAATCTAAAGTTTTCACAGGTGACACATAGAGAACAATCCAAAAATGTCTGTAAACATAAGAAAATTGGAAAGAGGGTAAAGAAATTTAGGAAACTTTCATGGCCAGATAGTTTGGATTGATCCCTTACAGACTCAGAAACTGACACATAATAAAAAAAGGTACTCTAAGGGAAAATGGATAGAAAAAAACAAAAACAGGTCATTTCCCCAATGGAGTTGCCAATTTTGTTATTGGATATATCGATAAATGCGGACATAAACTGATATCCCTAGATCCACCTATATCTAGAACAAAACATTACATGACATGACACTTTCCCTAAGCTCTAATAATTGAATCTACCATCAAAGAAAGGATGAGCAACATACCTTTGAATATCACTTCCTTATGTCTTTTTTGTCCCTACTTTGCTCCGATGCTCTTGTGCTATTGATCCTGCAATGAAACACAAACCAACCAAAGTGAAAGAAATAATAGTATATTCAATGAAGACTTATACATGTGATCAAGGAATCATGTAATAAAATGAGAATGATTTTATGGGAAAGAAACATGCCACTATATTATATTAAGAGAAAGTGGAAGATACAACCAAACAACCTTGATGTTGCTAAGTTCCCTTTCGGTGGCCCTGGCTCTTAACACACACACTTGCTCCAAGCTTGCGTGAAGATGATCCACAATAACTTGATAAGTTGAGATGAAGCCTTCAAGCATATGATGTAGATTACTTCACACAATTCATAGCCTATTCAACCTTAATCGTTCCTTACTTTCTCTTGCTTACTTAATGCTTAACCTTTCCATGATAAATCCATCATTATATAGGAGAAAGAGAGATGGTTAAAGAGATCAAGATTATCCCACCAAATCAGAGAGGTGGGTAGGATATCAACCACACATATGCCACCTCATATTCTAGAATATTCCTTCTAGATATTTCGTGAACTTCTTCCTTTTTCTCAGTTTTAGAAAGTCATCGCACCTTGTCTATATAGCATCCTACGGAAACCCCACAGGCTAGGTTTAGAGCATCCTGTGGCAATCAACTTTTTTGCACTATATAATACTACTAGCCTATGACGTCCTTCTAAAAACAAGCCTTGTAGAGCAGGAAACCAATTACTTTTCTCATGGGAAAGATTTGTTTGAGAGGATGAATTTATACTTGTAGACACATCACCAGGGTGACCAAAATAATGTGTAACAACTTCTACACAAAAAAAGCCTCCAAACAGTCCTAATTGGACTCTTGATAAGGGTGAAGAAATGTGAAGGGACATAAATGAATTACAAAAGAAGGCAGTGAAAAAATATCAACTACAAGGGATGATGGATTCAACTGAAACTAAATTGGAGGCAATAATGGATACTAGGATGGATGGTTTAAAAAGGGAGATCATGGAAGAATTGAAAATTTTCCTAATAGAGAGGACACTTGAAAGTGAAAATGTATCCCATGAAATTCATGATGAGGACACAAGGAAGATGAATCAAGAATGGAGAAACTTCAAATTTGGGTTGAAGACCAACCACATTCCTAAGATAGATATGAGGAAGTTTGATGGCAATGACCCAATCACATGGATACTTCAAATAGAGTAATTCTTTGATCTACATAATGTGCCACATACACAAAAGGTACGAATTGCTTCTTTATACTTAGAACCCAATCAATTTGTATGGTATCGATGGCTTTGTTCTCACAAATCAGTCATCACTTGGACAATTTTCATGGAAGAAATGATAGAACACTATGAGGATACAAGGAGCAATGCCTTCTTTAGCCAATTGATAAATCTCAAGAAAAAGGGTTCAGTTATGGAGCACATTGAGAACTTCCAAACATTGAATATAAAGGTAACATATATTCCAGATGAGCACTTGATTGATGTATTCATAGGAACTTTAAAGGATATCATTCAACATGAGGTTCACCTTTGGTAACCCAAATCATTGGAGAATGCATTTAGGGTGGAAAGAAATGTTGAAAGTAAAGTCATGGCTATGGCTACTAGAAGGACCAATCCTAACATCTATCGAGAGAATAATGCTCCTTCTTCTAAAACACCTCAACCTACAAGGTTGACACCTCAGCAATTGGAGGAAAGAAAAGAAAAAGGTTTATGCTTTAATTGTGACGTCAAGTACAGTAAGGGACATAAGTGTGGTGAGAATAAATTATTCTACATAGAATGTGAAGAGGAAGAAGAACAAGAACAAGAAGAAGAACCATCTCAAGATGAAAATGTAGAAGTGATTTCTTCTGAAGAGTTGACTCCCATGATATCGTGTATTGCATTGGCTGGAATTAGCACTCCTCAAACCCTCAAGATCAAAGGATATATAAAAATGAAAACGGTAATATTCCTAATTGATTCTAGTAGTACTCATAATTTCATTCAATATAAATTAGTCAAAGCTCTTAATTGCTTTGTATATCTAGTGCCAGATTTTCAAGTAATGATTGAAGATGGATGAACTATCAATTACTTAGGAAAATGCAATAATATCAATCTTACTATGGGGGAATATGTAATAAATAGTCCAATTATTTCTACACCCATGGGTTGTGTTGATGTCGTACTAGGAATCCAATGGTTACAATCATTAGGAACAATGGATTTTAATTTTCAATAACTTTTCATGAAATTTTCATTTGAAGGAAAATAAATTGAGTTAAGAGGTATCACTGGGAAACCCAGTAAGGTGATAACCTCTAATGGCATTACAAAATTATTGAAAAAGGGGCATCAAGGTGTTATTGCACAACTATTCTCACTAGATGTTTGAACATCTAAGCCACCTATTCCCCTAGATCTCCAAGGGATCATTGATAAGCATTCCAATGTATTTGAATATATTCCCAAAGGTCTTCCACCCACTCAAAATCATGATCATGACATTCAACTAATTCCTGGGAGTGTTCCTCCTAACATCAGGCTGTACATATACCCTTATGCCCAGAAGAGTGAAATTGAGCATATGGTTGAAGAAATGTTAGAGGCTGGCATTATTAGACCTAGCCAAAGTTTTTACTTTGCACCAGTTGTAATGGTATTCGAGAAAGATGGATCGTGGCGTATGTGTCCATATTATATAGAGCTCAACAAGATCATGATTAAAGATAAGTTTCCCATTCCTTCCATTGATGAATTGTTATATGAAAGACATGGAGAAAGCTATTTCACAAAGTTGGATCTCGGTTCATGGTATCATCAGATTAGAATGAAGGAAGAAGATATCCCAAAAACAACATTCTGAACTCATGAAGGCCATTATAAATTTTTGGTCATGCCTTTTGGCCTTACAAATGCACCTTCCACATTCCAAGGGTTAATGAATTCCATTTTCAAGCCCTTCCTTCGAAAATTTGTGTTAGTATTTTTTGATGATATAGTAATCTATAGCAAGTCTTGGGAGGATCATGTGCAACATGTTGACAAGGTGCTAAAAGTACTAAAGGAGAAAAAACTATATGCTGAGGAATATATCCATATTGGAGGATCTATGGAAAAATAATATTGGAGCCTGAAGCCATCACTGGCACAATAATTTTCTAGATGAGGAATAGATCCATTTCAGAGTATCTCATTAAGTGGAGGAAACTTCCTACTGAAGATTCCACTTGGAAAGATGAGTCTTTTATATAGAAGCATCCAGAATTACTCAAACATTGCAGACAACACTTGTCTGAAGGGGAGGTACATGTTAAGCCCTAAATAGTGGCACATTACCCCTTAATTGGGGAATATTATATTAGTAATTTTGTTTTATTTATGTCCGCTTGGATCCGTTAGTTGTAATTGTACCTCCTAGTCTCCTATATATACCTAGGAGACATTTTCATTTGGAATCATCTGGTACTTGAACATTTATGTGGTGCAAAAGGAGGTTTCCCCCTTGAAGAGGCTTATTATTTGAAATTCTCTCTTTTTCAAGGCATTGAGCACTTATTCTAAGGTTTTTCTATGCTATATTGATATTTGGTTCTTAACAAATTCAATCCAAAGCAAGAAGATATTCCATGGAAGCACTCTTGATGCAACAAGGTAAACCTATATGTTATCATTCTGAAACTTTTACTCAGGATGTGATTAACTATCCAACATATGATAAGGAATTGTATGCATTGGTGCAAAGTGTGAGGAAATGAAAGCATTACTTAATGGGAAAGGAGACAATAATTCATATAGATCATCAACAATTATAGTATTTTCAATCATAGACCAAGATACAATAGTTACGGCATTTCAAGTGGTTGGGTTTCTTACAATAGTTTCTTCTGGTAATCAAGTATAAGAAAGGTATTCATAATAAGGTTGCAAATATATTGTCAAGACTAGTGATCAATACATCGACAATACTAAGGTATAATCCTTTAGCTCATGAAAGGTATGTTAAACAGTATGCCAAGGATGATCATTTTAAATATGTATATGAAGCATTAATTCATGGAAATCAACAATTAGATTATTATATGCATGATTTTTTTTTATATCATCTTGGAAATATTTGTATATCCATAGATGAATGAGTGAATGTAATTAGAGAAGCTCATACATCTCTCATTTATGGTCATTTTTGGGTTGGAAATATAGTATCATAGTCGTAGAGTTATTGATACTGGATTCAAATGAATGAAATAGTTTCCAAGTATCTAAAAGGGCGTATTATGTGTGCCACAAACAAGCCTAGAAACCAAATGTTGGGGTTATATACTCCACTTCCAGTACCTTCTCATCCACGGGAAATAATTTCCATGGATTTTGTATGGGGTTTGTGATAAATAGGTGATAAATATAACAACAGTACATCTACTCCAAGGATACTATAGCAAGCATCCTAACTTATCAGAATAGCAGTTACCTTATGTGAAACATGCTTATAATCATGCCATGCATTATTCTACTCAGAAAAATCCTTTTGATATGTTTGGGGTATTTTCCTAAATCACCTGTGGAATTTGATCTTGGAGAAGCAAGTAAAGAGGATGGATAGGATGATATAGATAAAGCTAAAAGGTTCTTTCAAAATATCCAATAGGTACATCAAGAAGTACGAGAAATGTTACAGAAAATACAAGCTAAATATATGGCGAGGCATGAAAAACATCGGGTTGATAATTGGTTCGAATTTGGTGATCAAGCATGGTTACATATTAGCAAGGATAGAATTAAAGGTTAAGGGAAACATCTAATGCCAATTCGATATGGTCGACTCAATATCTTGGAGAATATTCATGTAACATTCATATTTTCACTCAACACATTTTCATAACACACATTATTCTTTGAGGACACTTGCGTGCAAGTGATCCGGCTAAACATGGTACTTTATGATTATGTGATTTTTTGTATGATTTAAAGTTTATGCTATAATTAAATGTTGAAATTTTGATATGTTATTTATATTGATGTATCTAATAGACATGTATTATGATGAGGTTTCCTGAGTATGCAGGAAACATCATGTGATGAGGATGTTGATCGCATTGACAAAACTCCTTGGACTCCGGATTGAGTCAGTGAGAGTACTATTGACTTTGATTATGAGTACTTAATTTTATTACCCATGTGTTATGATGATGATTTCATTTGTGGATTTCATGTATAAGAGTTATTAAATTAATTTTTTTCAGTGGATGCAAGAATGGTGAAACTGGATAATCTGAGTCACATGTGGAGTAAAGGGGTCATACACATATATCATATTCATGAGGGAGAGGTGTGGCAGTGTCCCTGTCACATCCTAATAGTACTCCCACCATGACCTGAACTAAAGCTAACGACTACCTTGTTCCCGAGAGGTTCATGGTGTCGTGAGGGAAGACCGAGATAGTCACTCACAAGGATTTTTTAGGGGTGTGTAATAAGGCGTATTTCTTATTCCAAAATAAGCCCTTTGTCTGACACAAGTTTGACAAGTGGAGTATTGACTCCAAGTGTTAGACAACTTCCAAAATAATTCAAATGGTTAGTGGCACCCTTGGAACACGTAGGTGCGTATTTAAGGGAACATCGCATGAATAAATTAACGAGTTAATAAAAATATAGAAGACCTTACAAAATAAAACAAATACTTAGAAATGATAGAAAAAAGAATATAAATTTATACAAATTTATAAAATGAAAACATAATAAAATCTAAGTCTATTTGTTATTCCTAAATAAATTTTATAGAAATAGATCTAAGGGGCTTTAGACTAAATAAAACCTAGAAAAGAGAGAATAAAATTAAGACATGTGCGCAATGTGTGCATGAAATTAATAAAAAGATTTTTAATCAAAAGAAATTATTTCATGAGAGAATGGGATGTCAACATAGAGTTAGAGTCCTAAGTTAAACTAGACTGAAAATCCTAACTAAGAGAAGATTCCTAATCAAACTCCAATTATAAATCATTTAGGAGACACAATAAAGGAGAAATTGGGGAGCGAAGACACAACTAGGAGAAAATCTAGGAACTAATTAAGGAGGTGAGCAAAAATTCAAATTTATTTAAATTAAAAAGAAATAAAACATGGGCAACGCAACTTGAGGGAAGACTGACATGTGTTCAGGGTGAATAATCCTTGAAATGATTATTAAAAATTAATTAATTATGCATTAATTGACATGTGTCAAGAAAATTTTTTCTTATAAAAAGAAGAAAGAGTAAGGAGGAAAGGACCCTATTGTTGAATGACTGAAATGTTCTCAAATTTCTTGATACTAGTTTACTTGTGTGAATTGGTCTACGAGCTTTGTATAAGAGGTGGAAGCCTCACCTTGGGAGGGCAAGCTTGAGATCCAGTTTCTGAAATTCTATGTGTGACCTCTTTGTGTCTCAGGGGACTAAGGGAGAAGAAGAGTACCCCTAGCGTCGGTTGGGAGGTACTGTTGAATTCATTGAAATTGGAAGAAAGAGGATGTTGCTCAAATTATGATTGAAGATGAACATCACAATCATGTTCTTTGGTTATAGTATTAAACATTTTACTGATTTACTGATTGACGCAGTACATAAATTTGGTGCTGATCATATTCGATGTTGTATATTTAAATTGGTTAAGTTATTTCAACCATAAACACTATAGGAATAATGCTTTTATTTCCATTATCTAAATTCATTTTTTATTATGTGTTATAACCCTATAATTTATAGGATCAACTGTTGATTGTATTTTTGTCCTTTTAGTGTTTTTGACTTGCAGAGATTACTGCATTCTGAAAAAGAAAGAAAAAAAAAGAAAAAGAAATTGAGAAAAGAATAAAAGAGGGCATAAAAGAAATTAAATAAAGCCCCATGCAATAACAATGGCTTGATCCATATAGTCTAAGCATGGCCAAGTCCTTTTAAATCGATGTTGATAGGATTAATGAATAAGCTTGTCTAAACTGTTTAATCTTGGCCAAGTAGATAGGCTAGCTAGTGAATAAATTTGACCAAACTGCCTAATCTTGGTCAAATAACCCTAAGGTAGAGTAATTTCTTAGTCCAACAGTTTAATCTGGGCTAAAATTCATAGGGAAGTAGGTTAGAAATTAGGTTAGAGCATAGTTTAATTGGCTTGATTTCAATAAAAACATGCATGATGATCGATGTTGATTCATATATTTGAAGTTTGAAAGTATGTTGCCTGACCCCCATGGCGACAAAAGAAGGGAAAGTTGAGAAAACCCACAAAAAGGTGCAAGCCTAAATCTCCACCAGGGATGATTTTAGGGGCTAAATTTCTCTCATGGGCTAATTTTCCATGGTTTTCCCAAAACAATGTTCGCTATTCTAAAAATTATTCGCCCAAATTCTATAGGATAAAATTATTGTACCTTAAAAATCACCAAATTGTTTTATAAACTATATAAAATCCTTAGAAATTTGAATATTTTTACAAAAATATCGCCAAAAATATATATTTGGAATATGAAGGATTAGTAAGATTCACCAAGGTTTCTACATTTAAAAATAAATTTCCATCCTTAAAATCATCCCTGGTCTCCACTGCAGATATGATTTTGCATTGGCAGATTAAAGAGAGTGCACAGATGAACGGATGAGACACCAGCGTTTAGATCTATGGTCAACAAGTTTTTTTGGACCCCCTCCCCCCCGATCGTTCTTCCTTTAATGGTGGGGGGGGTCCAGAATGATGAGTAACAAGAATGAACATCTGAACGACTGAGGCATTGGTGCCCAAATCTACAACTGAGATGTAATTTCGGACCCCCCGAATTGTTTTGCCTTCAACAGTGGGGG
>SNQJ01S0005459.1:219351-235973 GCA_010110895.2 Picea sitchensis | reverse complement strand
CGCCCCCCCTGACCATTCTACTTTTAATGATGGGGGGGGTCCGGAATGAAATGGTTTTCTGGAAGTCCCCCTACTCTAACATGGCAGGAATCTATTACACCAGAACTCCCCCACTCCAAAACCATTTACCATTTACCATGCTTCTGACATACCGCCGCTGCCTAGTGACATCACACCCCATTACCTCCCCTACATGTCTCGTCTCATAACTCTGTTAGCTCACTCCCTCTGGTCACTCCTTACAAGTCACCTCACACTTACTTTTCCCCCAATTAGTGTCCCCCACGTCACCCTATCGTACCCATCATCCATCCTTTACCTGCCATCTTACACTTCAAATGACCCGTTGGCCATTTACTACAGGCTAACATATTTGTTAGCCTGTGGACCTGTCACCCGCACTCAAACGGATACCCATTCACTCAAAAATATCCTTGTTTCCGCCATTTACACACCGCTCATTTTCTCTGCACACTAGACAAATTCTTTCCACTTCACTGATCCAGTTTTTGATCCAACCACAGTCATTACCCACTAATGTTTTTTGTTTAAATTGTAGGTATTTTCGTAGTAATGGAGCCAAAGTGTAAAAGAGCAGAAGACGAGGAAAATCCATTCCTCGCACCTCTTTTCAACCTCAACAAGATCCCATTAGCTGACAAGGATTACTTAATCTCATAGACAAAGTGTTAATTTGATTTCGCGGATTTACAGTCATGGTTTAAGGACATATTCATGGACCAAAGCATTGAAATTGGGATTTGGGAGTCCAATCTTCCTCTTTATCTGTTTCCCCAAGTCCACCACTTCCTTGAATTCACTCTAAAATGTCAAGCTCATTACCTCCCTGACCATAGAACCATAGTTTCTTCGTCTGGAGAAACTCTTTTCTCTATCATGCCAGATGTAATTGATCAGATGCGACAGATATCTAGAGTGGAATCTGCCTCCCCTTTCAACCTTGAAATCCTAACAGAGTTGTACCAAAACCTATCTTTTCCCCAAAGAGCCCAAATGTTTGAGATTTTCCTCCCTCAGGATGCCCAACTCCCCAAGAAAAACTGCCCACACCCTTCTTCCATGTTCTCAGAAAGGGGTAACCAAGTGATTTCATCACTTTGTTCTCTACTTGGCTATTTTTTAGACAAATGGGTAGATGAACCTATATTGGGTTTCCTATCCATTTTTTCAGCTGAGGAAAAAGCTTCCATCCAGTTTGACTACAACACTTTCCTGGCAGAGAACATCCACGATCAAATTTCAATATTCTCCATAGAGGGCTTGTTCTGGTATTCCTCGATACTGGCTTACATGTTCATCTTCTTTCAGGCAGAAAGGTTCTCCTTCTTGATGCATAAAATGGACAAGGACGGAAAACCACAGGAAGTAATATCTTGGACCTCATTTCTCAGAATGAACTTCACAGAGTTCATCTTCAAATAGTTCATCGAGTAGTTCTACTATCCTGTGGTGAGCATGCTCAGTGGTAGGTCCGACCCCAGGATAAATGAAGAGATCCAGATAATTTTACACCTCTCAGACCTCACAAAAATGGGAGATTGGTACCTGTACCAGAACTACACAGAAATCAAAGTATACAGGTGCGAGCTAGCTCCATTTAAGATGCCCAAGTATTTGTCGGTGAGGATATTTTCTCTTAAGTATATAAGATAGATTATAAATTCGGATGACATACATTTCATGTCTTTGAAGAAGAAACAACAACTGAGGATCAAGGGGTAGATAGGGTCCTTTATCTGTAATAACTGAGCTGTTGGGGAAGAGGAAGATAAAATTTTGAGGGAAATGAAGTTTGACACAATATTCCTATGGCACTATGATATGTGGGGAACCATTACAGAGATGAGAGTGAAGAACAAAAATATCCCATATTTTCATGCACCCAAGCCAGAGATAGAGAAATTTGTGAATCAAACGGAGTGGGAAGCGAACACTCTAGAAGAGGTAGAGTTGTAGTCTCCTCAAATTATTATCTCTCAAACAAATACACTGTAGATCCCTAAAGAGAAAAGACCCAGAAAGAATACTTCTTCTCCTGTCACTGAAGTCTCAGCTGAGGAGTTTCAGATATACACCAAAAAGCAGAAATCCAGTGATATGGTTGAGACGACTAGTGAAAAGGAAACATCACCCATCATAGCTATGAAGGATGATGAATCGCCTCTTATCACAAGCAATCAGCAGATCATGTCTACTTCTTCATCCAAGAAGCAGACTAATATTTCACTGGTCAATCCGCCAAGTCAAGGAGGTGCAAAATTGAGTGTTTTCGAGAAATATGATATGATAAAAAAGAAGAATCAGATGTTGAAAAGCAACACCTATGCTCAGTTCTTGCAGATAACGTCCATGGTACAACACAGGATTTTGTCTACATTTGATACAGAGAAAAGCAAGATGCATATGGATTTCTTAAAAGCACAAGTGCCCGACCCTAAGGTGATCACTGATTGCAAGAGAGCAACTTTTGAATTCAACAACAAAGATGTACACCCAGCTGATCAAATGGACCTACATCGACAGAGTCAGGAAATGGTATTCTACACTTTGGAAAATGTTTCTACTACTTCTTCTAAATTACAAGTTTCTCTTAACAATGGTCAAACACAATTGAAGTTGGAGAAGATATCATCCTTCGCTAAGGACAACAAAATTAAATATTTGGAAGAGTTGGTGCTCAATATTGGATATGACCCATCAAACGTGAAAGCGACGTAGGAGATGGTCAAGAAGAAGAATGCTGACATAGCATCCCTGAGAAAGCAATTGAAACTGCCACCTACAGAATACTCACAGGCAAAAGAGATAGCCGAAATGGAAGGTGAAAAGGATGAAATGCTCAAGATGATCATGGAACAGAACGCGCAATTAAAAGAAATGGAACTAGAGCTGGGACAACTGGTGAAAGAGAAATAAAAATCAACACCCATGGAAGTAATTCCATTGTGTGTGGTTTCACTTGCAAGAGTTAGTACCGCAACTATAGCAGCAACCTCCACAACAGAAATTCCATCAGACGCCCCACTTTCAGCTCTAGAAAAGACAATAGAACTATCAAAGTCCATGGAGGAAATGAACTTACAGGAAATGGAAATCAACAAACTGAAAAGGGAGGTTGAAAGTCTTCAGGACATCAATATCTCTTACCAAACAAGTTTCCAAATCGAAAAGAAAACAACATAAAAACTCAAACAGAAACTACAGCAGATGCAAAAGAAAACAGTGGCGGGAAAAACACTTGTTGAAGGTAAGGAGAAGATTTGGATGGATATCTATGAGTCCATAAAGGAGATTTGGCCTATGGTGCAAATCATGTTTGAACAAAATGAACTAGTGTTGAGGAGCAGACAGGCCATTGATAAGATAAAAAGAGAGATGGGGGACATGCCCATTGAAGAAAACGAAATCATTTTATTTCTAAATTCAAAGACCAGAGAAGAGCTAGAAGACCTGCAAATCGAAGACAGGACCAAAACCATCCTCAAAGTCAAGAGAATTCCAACCAAAATGGGGTTGATGCTACAGCTGGAGGAGAAATTCTAGAACATGGACGTCGGAGTTCAAAAAATTTTCAGCAAAATTGATGCCTTGCAGAAGAAAGGTTTTCCCAGTTAGCTGGTTTCAAATGATAAGCTAATGACCTTATCTGACTACAAGAAGAATATTGCCATGGTTGCGAAGGACAGTTTCAGGTTCTCAGGAATACAGGGCAGTATTACAGGCAAGGCGTTCTTAGAGACTTTGCAGCCAGACCTCAGCATATAGCATGAGATCAAGTATATTTTTACTGTCAAGCCGACATTTGCCAAGTATACAGAAGTGGATGAGATCTACCGGAGAATGCTCAAAGTCCCCACACCTAGTCAGCAAAGGTGGGAGGATTTGTGCAACTTAATCAAATGATAGATGATGTGTATCATCTAAGTCATCATGTGCAACATCCAAAGTCATGTGAATGACTCACCAACGACCGTCCTAGAAAAATCATCATGAATTTTTGACACATCATCAACAATTGCTATATTTTTGTATTCCATTATTTAGTTGGTTAGATTTAGCATATTTCACGACCTGATCATTTATGACAGGATCGTTGTAACTTTTTATTATAAATACTTCAAGCTTCGAAGTATTGAGGGTTGATCTCATTCCCAAGCAAGCTGAAGCACTGTAAATTTTTATCAACGGATCTACTAGTAATAAAGAGAGTGTTTCACAGGATTCATGCATGTTAACTATTGGTGATGTGTTCTTTTCATTGTTAAAGGTTTTTTTGTCTTTGTAATCACATATACTTGTTTCCCTGATCATTTAGAAGGAGTCAAGTTGCATAACTTATTTCATATACTCTATTTACGACTTTTAAAATATCTTATTGTTTGTCTTCTAACAATATGATAAATAAATTCTTAAATGCTTCTTTATTCTTAGTGTTTATCTCATCTTTTTGTTATCGATCTTTTTATTCCTAAAGAATCCAGTAGCTTTCATTATCTTGCCTTGTGAAAGTATCCTTTAAAAAGTTGTTCTTTGATCTCGAATTTTATAATACAGACCCCATATCCCAATGGATGTGAGATTTATATTTCAGCCATCTTAAAAAAAAAAAAAAAATGACACTTTCTATTCATTTAACTAGCCTAAAATATGAAACCTAAAACAAATATAAATCTTACAGAGAGATCCCTCTATGAAACTGGAAGGGCTAGGTCCTAGTTTCAAAGTGGTTGGATAAGGTTACCTATGATAAATTATTTCTACCTCTTAACATCCTCTGGAGAATTTACAAGGTGATAACATAGTGGCGACCATACTGGGGAAGAACTGAAACAAACTTCTACCCCTTGTTTTCTTTCCCCTAAAATAAAGACGACTTTATTTCTGGAAAAAAACGCAAACCCTAATCTTTACCTAGAAATAATGTTCAGAGGTTGTTAAATTTTTTGTATAAATAACCAAAATCTCTAAAGGTAGAATAAAATCAACAGTTCTGGCTCCCAAAAGAATTTCTACCAGACCTCATCCTAACCCAGAACCTGCAATAGTAATAGATAATCCTGAATGACTACTCAAGAAGAAAAGCACTACAGAAATTTCAAGGAGTAACAGCCCACTTCCGAGGTCTTTTTCAATCCCAGAAAAGTTAGTTGTTCTTCCAGACCTTGAGTCTGATATTACCTTTCGAACAAGTCTTTACAAGACAAAATATGATAGTTTTGTCAGTAAAATGGTCTTAGACCAAACCGTTTTTCATCCTAAGACCCCTAAGATACTTTCTCCTACAGCTGAGGTTGATCAACATTTTCACCCCGAGATTGATAAGCTCGAAGACCTAGTCGCAAATATTGGTCAAGATTTAGACAAGCTCCATCTTTAGCAATCCGCCGAACTTCCTGCTTCAACTATTGCTGCAGTTTCTGCTAAACTTACACCAGGTCACTCCATTCCTCCAAGCCCTTCATCCTCTATATCTTTAGCCATTTCCTCTCCTGTTACAGAGCTTGTCGTTTAGTCTCCTCCACCAATCATGGCGGCAAGATATGCTCTATTGGTATTGGTTGATCCTTTACATAACATGCCCCAATATTATCAAACTAGACTTCCATAGTTTGATAGTATTGGTCCCTTGAATGAAAAACAACATGTTGACAAAATGAACGATTACTTTGAACTGTAAGAAGTAGATGAAGTTGATGTGCAGATTAGATTATTTGCACAAATCCTAACTGAGACATGGAAAAGTGGTTCAAAAATTTATGTGTTGCTACCATTACTGATATTACTATTTTTCAGTAGACTTTCCTAGACCGGTGGGAGGTAAATAAAAATCATCTCCAAATTTTGTCAGAGTATGAGAACATCAGAAGAAACCAAGGAGAGTTAGTGTAGGATTACTGCACTCGTTTCAACAATCTATACAATGCTATCCCGACTGAAATCAAACCACCACAAGGTTTGGCATTAATAAAGTTCCCGGATGGTTTTGACGCTAACATGTCATATCAATTAAGGGAAAGAAATGAAGCAACTCTGGAAGACATGCAAAAAAGTTTCATCATTGTAGAAGCAAATATTTTGGCCAGAAGGGCCAGGCAGAGAACAAATGAGAGGGTCACTATCAAGGAAGAACCTTCTACTTCCTCATCTGATGCCAAACAAGATTCTCTAGCTAGAGCTATGGAGAAAATGATGGAGAGACACACCATAACTGAAAGAAACCCACATAGGGAGAACCAAGCTACCCCTCAAATCAGAAACCTGAACTTTAGGAGAAATCCACCTCAGATTAGATCAAGAGGTCCTAGAGATCAACGGGAACAAAGGGGACCTGATCAGCAGATTATACCACCTCTCTAGGAAAACTATGTTGATGACAGGGAGGAAGTTATTGAGGATTTTGATGATGCTCATATAAATCTAAAGGGTGATCATGATCACAATCATGAGTCTATTTTTCTCATCCAAGAACAACATGAAATCTTTCTCCTCTCGCAAATAGAGATAAATGAGGAAGCTGAGAAAACAAAACATCAAGCTTTTGAGAACGCTATAATGGAGGTTCATAAGAAATATAACTTGAGGAGTAAGAAGACTAACGAGAATTCTCCTAAGAAGGTTGTTAAAACCAAGAAAACCTTAGAAAATCCTCCCAAGAAATCCCCTAGGCGTAATGACATTGAATCTTTTACGCAAAAAACTCCATAAATTATTAAGAGAACAAGTCGGACATAAGTTTCATCAACCATTCAAACAGGTGCACTTGTCGACAAATTTTCTGTCAATAAATCAAAAGTACATAGTTTAAACAAAACCACCTCTCTTTTCATCCTTGAAGGGGAACTAGCAAAATTGAAGATTCCCATTCCCCTCTCCGAGTTGATGAACAAACTCTTACAGGTCAAAGGTGATAAAAGATTTAAGTATTGAACCCGATATGGGTACCAAAGTCTTGAATGTAGGATCTGTACTCCACTCTGACACAGTAAACCTTTTTAATGACCAACCTGAGCTCCTGTTTGGTCCTGAAGTTAACAGTCAAGTTGATAATGGTGTCGTGGGCCCTTCTTACATCAGCCTAAATATCCATGATCTGATATTGCACAATGTTATGCTGGATTTGGGTGCCTCTTAAAACCTAATGCCCAAAACCATGATGTAAAAGTTGGGACTCGAGGTCACCAGACCTTACAAAGATTTGCATTCTTTTGACTCCAGGAAGGTCAAATGTATAGGCCTAATTAAAGAATTATGTATCACCTTGGCTCAAATCCCGACAAAAAGTTTAGTGATGGAAATCGTCATGGAAGACATTCCCCCTAAGTATGATATGTTGCTACCAAGGTCTTGGGGAGATAAATTGAGAGGACCCCTGCAACTATATATGTCCTACACCACCATTCCGGTTTTCGGTCAACAGAGAATACTTTACAGGAAAACACTAATGAAGTATATGGTCAGTAGTAAGGAAAAGCCACACAATTACCCACTATATTTCGCACACTCTGACCTGGATTCTTTTATTCTATATAACGATGGTGATCTTGAATAACAAATCACACAAATGGAAGATTATTCACTTGATCCAAACGACGATAAATCAGTTGTTGAAATAAGAACCCCATGGTTGAAGAAAATGAGGAATTTTTAGTAGACTTCTGGAGCATGGACTTCAATGGTGTTGTGAGTAAAGAAGGAGCTAGAGCCAGAGTGTGGATGCATAACCACATATCAAAGTAATTCGAGAATCATTCCTATAAACTAAAATTCCAATGTACTAACAACATAGACAAGTACGAGGTTTTAATGCTCGGCCTGAAATTATTGAAGAAAGTTGGTGCTAAGCAGAAAATGGTAAGGGGTGATTCTGAATTAATTATCAAGCAAATCAAAGGTGAGTATGAAGAAAAACATCCCAAACTTAGAGCCTATAGAAATTTTGTTTTAGATGCTCTCCAATGCTTTACTAAGGTTGATTTGCAGGCGATGCCTAGAGGACAAAATATACTCACAGACGAAATGGCTACGTCAGCAGCTACCTGTAAAATCCCTTTTTGTCCCACTCTCAAGTACATAGTGGAGGTGAAGTGCAGACCCACCGTTCCTGACAACATCAGATATTGGCAGGTATTTGGAAATGACGATCAAATTGAAGATTTCCTACAATGTAAAAATGATCTCGAATGTACAAACATAGATTTAGAATTGGAGGAAGAATTTGTAAATAAATCTGTTTTTGAGAATGGCAGTGTAAATACAATAGATGTTGAATAAATCATTGAAAATGATGTAGATTTTGATATCTTGTAGTTGAAAAATAATGTGTTACCTAGAGGTTTAGTTCCATTGGAAGACTTGTTTGATTTTAAAGATGTTGCCAAAAAAATGAAAATTGAAGCTAGCGGTAAAGAGGTTGAAAACTGTAACATAGGAACAGAAGAAAACCCCAAAATGATAAAAATGTCTAAATCCCTGCCACCATAGAAAAAAAGAAAATACAATGAACTTTTTAAGGAATATATAGATGTTTTCACCTGGGGCTATGAGGGCTTAAAATCCTATGACACAAGCATCATACAGCACCAGATTCCTATAAAAGAAGAACACAAACCTTTCAGGCAAAAACTTAGGATAATTAATCCCAAGTTGCTTCCCCTGATAGAGAAAGAAATAAAAAAATATGTATGATGCCAAGATTATAGTCCCTTTGATATTTTCCAAATGGGTTTCAAATCTAGTTCCAACCAGGAAGAAAATTGGTGAGATCAGGCTCTGTATAGATTTCAAAAATCTGAACAAAGTCTCCCTCAAAGACAATTACCCTTTACCCAAAATGGACCATATTTTACAAAGGGTGTTTGGATCTAGTAGGATCTCCTTACTGGATGGTTTATCTGGTTACAACCAAGTTCTGGTCCATCTAGAAGATCAAGAGAAGACATCCTTTACCACACTCTAGGGAACCTTCATGTATGTGAAGATGCCTTTCAGTATGATGAAAAATGGGGCTACTTTCCAAAGAGTAATGAATATTTCCTTTGTGGATGAGACTGGGAAATTTATAGTCATTTATCTGGATGATGTAACTGTTTACTCCAAATCCGACGAAGAACATTTGCTCCACCTCAGACGTGTATTTGAAAAGTGTAGGAAATTCAGGATTTCATTAAATCCTAAGAAAAGCCTTTTCGGGTTAGAGGAAGGTAAACTATTAGGACACATAATCTCAAAAGATGAAATTAAAATAGATCCCAGCAGGATAGAAGCTATCCAGAAGGTGGAACACCCTAGGAACATCAAAGAACTACAATCTTTCATTGGTAGAATAAATTTCCTTAGAAGATTCATACCAAACTTGGCCGAGCTTCTCAGGAATATTACCAATATGTTGAAAAAAGACACAAAAATCAAATGGAAAGTCAAGTCCAAACATTCATTTGAGCAAGTGAAACATGCTCTCACCCAAGCCCCAGTTCTGATTAGCCTAGACTATACCAAAGAGTTTTATCTTTTATCTTTCACATCTGAGCACACTATAGCAATAGTATTGTTGCAGAAAAATAGTGAAGGGTACGAGCAACCCATAGCCTTTTTCATCAAAGCTTTAAGAGACACAACGTTGAATTACAACATTATGGAAAAATAAGCCTTTGCTTTGGTAAAGGCTATAAAATATTTTAGGGTCTATATTCTCCACTCTCATACAATTTCATACATCCCAAAACACAGTGCTCAAAGATATTTTGAACTAGGATAATCTAGATGGCAGAAGAGGAAAATGGATTGTGATCATTCTGGAATACGACATTGAAACGAAACCTACTAAATTGATCAAAGGATAGGGTTTGGCCAAACTAATGCCTGAGTCTAATTTTCATGCTTTAGATATTAACTTTTTCTCTACTGTAGACAGACCAGAAGAGAAGGCGACTCCAAACATAGAAGAGGCATTTGTAAATTCCCCTTGGTAGGCAGACCTCATTTTTGTACTCCACAATTTACAGGCTCCTCCAGGTTTGACTAAGACCAAAGCTAGATTTATTAAATTGAAAGCATTGAAATTTTTTATTTTGGAAGGCAATCTCTATTGGAAAGATCCTGGTGTTATATTGCTTAATTGCTTGTTAAAAGATGAAGCTGAAAAAGTTCTTCAAGATTTTCATGCAGGAGACTGTGGTGGGCACCTGAGCTGGAAGACCACAACTAACAAGATTCTTAGAGATGGACTTTACTGGCCTACTATGTTTGTTGACGTTCATCAGAAGGTTACTTCTTGCCACCAATGTCATATTTTTGAAGGTAAAAGGAAGCTTCTGCCTCTCCCAATGAAACTCATCTTTGTTGAATCTCCTTTCCAATAGTGGGGCCTAGACTTCATTGGTGAAGTACATCCTCCCTCTTCGGGCCAACATAAATGGATCATCACGGCCACAGACTACTTCGCCAAGTGGATCGAGGTTGTACCATCTAGTAAAGCTACTAACTCTTTCATCATCAAGTTTTAAGAAACTAACATTTTGTCTCATTTTGGATGCCCCGGAAAAATTATACCTGACAATGCAGCGACTTTCAGATCCAAAAGGCTCATAGATTTTTTTAATCAATATCATATTACTTTGGGACATTTGACAACTTATTATCCACAGGGAAATGGGCTAGCTAAGTCTTCTAACAAAAGTCTGGTGAACATCCTCAGAAAGACACGACAGGAAAACAAAAAAACATGGCATAATAAGCTGGTTTTCACACTTTGGGCTGATAGAATTAGCACCAAAAGATCGATTGGTATGTCTCCATACCAGTTGGTGTATAGCATTGAGGAATTTTTTCCCCTTTCATTAGGAGTTCTGGTCATGAAACTATTGCAGGAAACAAAATAAGAACCAAACGAGGTCCAACGAAGAATAAATCAAATGATCCACCTAATGCAATCCAGAGAAGAAGTTTACAACAAAACTCAAGTGATCCAGGAAAACATTAAAAAGATTTATGAGAAGAGAACCAAAGAGGATAACTTTGAATTAGGTGATCTAGTTTTGAGGTGGGACTCCATAAATGAATATAAAGGTAAACATGGAAAGTTCGATAGCTTGTGGAAGGGTCCTTACACCATTCAAGCCTTTAGAGGAAATAATGCTTTTCTACTTGCTAATAGTGATGGATCAAACCTGTTAGGGGGACCCATAAATGGCAGGATGTTGAAGAATTGTTTTCCACTTCAGTAGAGAGATCAACATTCCATTCCATTGTATATATCATTTATTTTACAAGGATTTTAGGTGTAGGTGTTTTTGTTCAGGTGTTTACTAGCCCACGGAGAAGGCCCTAAGACACTGAAAATGTCATCAAAATTTCTGAAATAAAGCAAGTCAGATAACAGAAGAAATTCTTCAATGCTACAAGAAGAAGGATTCTTGGTATCTCTCAAGGAGGATAACATCCCCAAGTGGAGCCACTGTTATAACCCTATAATTTATGGGATCAATTGTTTATTATATTTTTGTCCTTTTAGTGTTTTTGACTTGCAGATATTACTGCATTCTGAAAAAGAAAGAAAAGAAAAAGAAAATGAGAAAAGAATAAAAGAGGGCATAAAAGAAATTAAATAAAGTCCCATGCAATAACAATGGATTGATCCATACATTCTAAGCATGGACAAGTCCTTTTAAATTGATGTTGATAGGATTAATGAATAATCTTGGCTAAATTGTTTAATCTTGGCCAAGTAGATAGGCTATCTAGTGAATAAATTTGACCAAACTGCCTAATCTTGGTCAAATAACCCTAAGGTAGAGTAATTTATTAGTCCAACAATTTAATCTGGGCTAAATGTCATAGGGAAGTAGGTTAGAACTTAGGTTAGAGCATAGGTTAGTTGGCTTGATTTCAATAAAACATGCATGATGACTGATGTTGATTCATATCTTTGAAGTTTGAAAGTATGTTGCCTAACCCCCATGGAGACAAAAGCAGGGAAAGCTGAGAAAACCCACAAAAAGGCGCAAGCCTAAGTCTCCACTACAAATATGATTTTGCGTTGGCAGATTAAAGAGAGTGCACAGATGAACGACTGAGACACTGACTTTTAGATCTACGGTCAACAAGTTTTTTCGGATCCCCCCCTCGACTGTTCTTCCTTTAACGGTGTGGGGGGGGGTGGGGTCCGGAATGATGAGTAACAAGAATGCACATCTGAATAGTTGAGGCATTGGTGCCTAGATCTATGGCTAAGATAAAATTCTGGACCACCCCAATCGTTTTTCCTTTNAGAAAGTTTGTTAAAGGAAGTGCTCAGTTCTACAGTCTAGTAGCGGGCACGTGGATGGACGACTGACAACACTTTTAGGACCCCCCTGACAGTTCTTCTTTTAACAAGGGGGGCGTCTAGAATGAAATGGTTTTCTGGCGGGCTCCCTGCTCTAACGTTGCAGGAATATATTGCACTAGAACTACCCCACTCCAAAACCATTTACCATTTACCACCCTTCTGACATACCGTCATTTCTTAGTGACATCACACCCCATTACCTCCCCTACATGTCTCGTCTCATAACTCTCTCAGCTCACTCCCTCTGGTCACTCTTTACAAGTCACCTCACACTTACTTTTCCCATAATGAGCGTCCCCCACGTCACCCTGTCGTACTCGTCATCCATCCTTTACCTACCATATCACACTTCAAAAGACCCGTTGGCCATTTACTATAGGCTAACATATCTATTAGCCTGTGGACCTGTCACCCGTGCTCAAACGGATACTCGTTCACTCAAAACTATCCCCGTTTCCGTCATTTACACACCGCTCATTTTCTTCGCACACCAGACAAATTATTTTCACTTCACTGATCCAGGTTTTGATCCAATCACAACCATTACCCGCTAATGTTTTGTGTTTAAATTGCAGGTATTTCACAGTAATGGCGCCAAAGTCTAAAAGAGAAGAAGTCGAGGAAAATTCATTCCTCCCACCTCCTGTCGACCTTGATAGGATCCCATTAGCCGAAAAGGATTACTTAATCTCAGAGAGAAAGTGTGAATTTGATTTCACAGGTTTACAGTCATGGTTTAAGGACACATTCATAGACCAAAGTGATGAAATCGGGCTCTGGGAGTCCAACCTTCCTCTTTATCTGTTTCCCCAAGTCCACCACTTCCCTGAATTCACTCTAAAATGTCAAGCTCATTACCTCCCTGACCATAGAACCATAGTTTCGTCGTATGGAGAAACTCTTTTCTCTATCATGCCAGACACCATTGATCAGATGCTACAGATATGTAGAGCCAAATCTGCCTCCCCTTTCAACCTTGAAATCCTAACAGAGTTGTAGCAAAACCTGTATTTTCCCAAAAGATCCCAAATTTTTGAGATTTTCCTCCCTCAAGATGCCCAGCTCCCCAAGACAAACCCCCCATACCCTTATTCCCTATTCTCAGAAAGGGGAAACCAATTGATTTCATCACTCTGTTCTTTACTTGGCTATTTTTTGGACGAATGGGTAGACGAACCTATATTGGGTTTCCTATCCATTTTTCAGCTGAGGAAAAAGATACCATCCAGTTCGACTACAATACTTTCCTAGTAGAGAACATCCACGATCAACTTTCAAGATTTTCCATAGAGTGCATGTTTCGGTATTCCTCGATACTGGCTTACATGTTCATCTTCTTTCAGGCAGAAAGGTTCTCCTTCTTGATGCAGAAAATGGACAAGGATGACAAACCACAAGTAGTAACATCTTGGACCTCATTTCTCATAAGGAACTCGACATAGTTCAGCTTCAAACAATTCATTGAGCAGTTCTACCATCCTGTGGTGAGCATGCTCAGTGGTAGGCTTGAGCCCAGGATAAATGAAGAGATCCAGAGAATTTTACACCTCTCAGACCTTGCAAAAACGAGAGATTGGTACCTATATTAGAACTACACATAAATCAGACTATACGGGTGCGAGCTAGCTCCATTTAAGTTGCCTAAGTATTTGATGGTGGGGATATTTTCTCATGAGTATATAAGACATATGATAAATTCAGATGACATACATTTCGTGTCTCTGAAGAAGAAACAACAGTTGAGAATCAAGGGGCAGATAACGCCCTTTATCTGCAATAGTCGAGCTGTTAGGGAAGAGGTTGTTGGCATGTTTTACAGGCAGCGTATGCTTGTCATTGATGACAAGTACAGCAGCGATGATGGCTTGAGTACAACAACGATGATCAACAGCACAGTGATAATCAGGGAAGAGCAACAACCATTGGCATGTTTTACAGGTAGCATATGCTTGTCATTGAGATTGTTGGAGATTGTTGGCATGTTTTATAGGCAGCGTATGATTGTCATTGATGGAAAGTACAGCAGCGATGATGGCTTAAGTACAACAATGATGATCAGTAGTGCAGTGATAATAGGGGAAGAGCAGCAACAGTGATCATTGGATTAACAATTCAGAATTCCCGATGGCTGTCAGATCTCAATGTAGACAAGAAGAGTGCGCTGAAGAGGAGGATAGATCTCAAGCATTAAATCCAAGCGTGGCATCCGATCATCGTCGAATCAAGGAGAACCTGCACCTTCTTTAAAGTGAAAGGAGTAGTGGGATCACAAAATCCCAAAAGAAGGAGGACCATCCATCATTAGGCAGGACACGTGGGGAAAGATCGTTAGTTTGTTGACTGGAGACTCAAAGGAACGGGGTTCCCTAACCTCTCGAAATCACGATCTGCAAAATCACGACTTAATCTGAGCCGTCAGATCAAGATTTGATCTGGACGGTTGATCCCAGACCATTTCGGAGTTTCGTGGATTGAGATTTGGAGATGTCAAAGAATATTAACCACAAGAATCCTGAAATCACGATATGCGGAATCACGACTTAATCTGAGCCATCAGATCAATGTTTGATCTGGACCATTGATCCCATTCCATTTCAGAGTTTCACAGATCGAGAGTTGGAGATGTAAAAGAATAATAACAAAAAGAATCCTGAAATCACGATATGTGGAATCACGACGTAATCTGAGTCGTCAGATCAAGGTATGATCTGGACCGTTCATCCTGGTCCATTTGAGAGTTTCACGGATTGAGAGTTGGAGATGTCAAAGAATAATAACCACAGGAATCCTGAAATCGCGATATGAAAAATCACGACTTAATCACAACCATCAGATCAATATGTGATCTAGATCGTTGATCCGACCACATTTCGGAGTTTCGTGGATCGGGACTTGGTAGTGACAAGAACACTAAACATCAAGAATGTCGAAATTACAAAATGCGAAATCGCAAAATGATCTGAGCCGTCCGATCAAGTGTTGATTGGGACCGTTGATCCCATGCCATTTCGGGGTTTCATGGCCCGTGACTTGGAGATTCGAGATGCCTCATCTCCAGATTCACGAAATGCAAAATCGCGAAAGTGCCTTATGCATAAGGCTGTGGTCACAGCCCTTGGTCACATCAGTGAGAGATGGAGGAAAGAGCTAGAGCAACCAAGCTCCTTTTCGGGGATAGCGACTGTGGATGTCGAGACACATGGTCACACGAATGTCGAATTGTCGAATGCCGAAATGCCGAAATGAATGCAAGACCCCATGGAATCAATCCAACAGTGTAGGTGAATTTGAAGAAGATCGGAGGGATACTGTAGCACGACACGGTGTAACTACCAAAAACGACTGATGGTTTCAGCCAGAGGACTCGAAGACACTTGGGGATGATTGACAGAGAAGGTGAAGAGCCTCTGGGAATCTTCAAGAGGGATGAATATGTTCGTGGAGATGATTGACAGTTGGATGAGCATTGAGGCCTGTAACTGGAATAGAGAAGGTGAGATCGACTGTCACAGAGAAGACGAAGAGTATCAAACTACCAGAGAGGCTGAGGAATCTCAGTAAAACATACAGTGATGCTGAATGAGTGGAAAATGATCAGAGAAGCTGAAGAGTCATGATGATGATCAGATAGAGCACTCAAGTTGGGGAGGAATTTGGCATGGAGTGAGCATGCAAAGGCATTGCGAATATTGCATGCACAAAGACAATAGAGACTATAAGAATCCTAAACAAAGAAGAGATAGGTTGTTGTCTCTATGTAGGAGAATTGAGGTGTGTACAAGGAGGGAGAACACGGGAGAAGAAATACATAGTCAAGGAATGGTGCATTGAAGGGATATGGTTCATAGAGCATAAAAGGCCGAAGAACAGAAATGGATAGAGGTGTGCAGAAGACATTGATGCAGACAGGGAAGAGCAGTGTAACAAAACAACAACACGGCTAGTAAGCCATTGAATAATTTTATATCATTGTAATAAGTTTTAGTAAGAAAGAATTTATAATTCAGGGTGGTTGGGAGGTGCTAGGGAGGACTGGTGTCCTCAAAGGTTCAAGTGGGTTCTTGAACACAGGGAGTTGGTGCTTCCTTCTAGTTGGTACTAGAGAAACCAGGGACTTGGTGCTTCCTTCTAGTTGGTGCTGGAGAAACCAGGGGGTTGGTGCTTCCTTCTAGTGGGTGCTAGAGAAAATAGAGAGTTGGTGCTCTTAGCAAGTTGCAGCTTGCAAAAAACTGAGGTTGTAGCCTCACGATGAGTTGGTGCTCATATGTATGATAAT
>SNQJ01S0005459.1:202702-216040 GCA_010110895.2 Picea sitchensis | reverse complement strand
CTAGAGAAACTAGGGGGTTGGTGCTTCCTTCTAGTGGGTGCTAGAGAAAATAGAGAGTTGGTGCTCTCAGCAAGTTGCAGCTTGCAAAAAACTAAGGTTGTAGCCTCACAATGAGTTGGTGCTCATATGTATAATAATGTAAAGAACGTAGATAATATTTATCATATAAAGAAAAAGAGGCTTTTACCCTGTATGGGTTTCCTCGGGAATTATCTGTCTCTGTCTTCTCATATATGTGACTGATGTTGAATGTGCCTTTGTTTATTTCTCATTATTGTGATCATCATTGAGTGCCCTGTAAAGATTTCAAAAGAAGCATAATTGTTTAAGCAAGGTAACAACTAATTCACCCCTCCCCTCTCAGTTGTCCAACAGAGGTAGATAAAGTTTTGAGGGAAATGAATTTTGACACAAGCTTGTTGTGGCACTATGATCCATGGGGAACCATTACAGAGATGAGAGTGAAGATAAAAAATATCCCGTATGTTCATGCACCCAAGCTAGAGATAGAGAAATTTGGGAATCAAACGGAGTGGGAGGTGAACACTCTGGAAGAGGTAGAGCTGCAGTCTCCTCAAATTATTATCTCTCAAACAAGTACATCGCAAATCCCTAAAGAGAAAAGACGCAGAAACAATACTTCTTCTCCTGTCACCGAAGTCTCAACTGAGGAGTTTCAGATATACACCAAAAAGTAGAAATACAGTCATACGGCTAAGACGACTAGTGAAAGGAAACATCGCCCATCATAGCTACGAAGGATGATGAATCACCTCTTATCACAAGCAATCAATAGATCATGTCTACTTCTTCATCCAAGAAGCAGACTAATATTTCACTGGTCAATCCGCCGAGTCAAGGAGGTGCAAAATTGAGTGTTTTCGAGAAATATGATATGATAAAAAATAAGAATCAGATGTTGACAAGCAACACCTATGCTTAGTTCTTGAAGCAAATGTCCATGACACAACACATACTTTTGTCTGCATTTGATACTGAGAAAGGTAGGATGCATATGGATTTCTTACAAGCACAAATGCCCGACCCTAAGGTGATCACTGATTACGAGAGAGAAACTTTTGAATTCAACACTATAGATGTACACCCAGCTGGTCAAATGGACCTACATCGACAGACTGGGGAAATGGTATTCTACACTTTGGAAAAAGTTTCTACTACTGCTGCTAAATTACAAGTTTCTATGAACAATGTTCAGACACAATTGAAGCTGGAGAATATATCATCCTTCGCTAAGGAAAACAAAATTAAATCTTTGGAAGAGATGGTGCTCAAGATTGGATATGACCCATCAAATGTGAAAGTGGCAGAGGAGATGGTCAAGAAGAAGAATGCTGACATAGCATCCCTAAGAAAGAAATTGAAACTGCCACCTACAGAAGACTCACAGGCAAAGGAGATAGTTGAAATGGAAGGTGAAAAGGATGAAATTCTCAAGCTGATCATGGAACAAAACACGCAATTAAAAGAAATGGAAGCAGATATGGAACAACTGGTGAAAGATAAAGAACAATCAATACCCATGGAAGTAGTTCTATTGTGTGTGGTTCCACTTACAGGAGTTAGTACCACAATTATAGCAGTAACCTCCACAGCAAAAATTCCATAAGACGCCCCACCGTCAGCTCTGGAAAAGAGAGTAGAACTATCAAAGTCCATGGAGGAAATGAACTTACAGGAAACAAAAATCAGCAAACTGAAAAGGGAGGTTGAAAGTCTTTAGGAGCTCAAGAGATCTTACCAGATGAGTTTCCAAATCAAAAAGAAAACAATGGAAAAACTCAAACAAGAACTACAACAGATGCAAAAGAAAACAGTGGCGGGAAAAACACTTGTCGAAGCTAAGGAGAAGATTTGGATGGATATCTCTGAGTCCATAAAGGAGATTGTCTTATGGTGCAAATCATGTTCAAACAAAATGAACTAGTGTTGTGGAGCAGACAGGCCATTGATAAGATAAAAAGAGAGTTGGGGGACATACCCATTGAAGTAAACGAAATCATTTGATTTCTGAATTCAAATACCAAAGAAGAGATAGAAGACCTGCAAATCGAAGACAGGGCCGAAACCATCCTCGAAGTCAATAGAATTCTAACCAAAAGGGGGTTGATGTTGCATCTAGAGGAGAAAGTCCAGAACATGGATGTCGAAGTTCAGAAAATTTTCAACAAAATTGATGCCTTGCAGAAGAAAGGTTTTCCCGGCTGGCTAGTTTTGAACGATAAGCTAATGACCTTATCTGACTACAACCAAAAGATTGCTATGGTGGCGAAGGACAGTTCCAAGTTCTCATGAATACAGGGAAATATTACAGGCAAGGCGTTCTTAGAGACTTTGCAGCCAGACCCCAGCATACAGCATGAGATCACGTATATTTTTACTGTTAAGCTGACATTTTCCAAGTATACAGAAGTGGATGAGATCTACCGAAGAATGCTCAAAGTCACCACACCCAATTAGCAAAGGTGGGAGGATTTGTGCAACTTAATTGAATGATAGATGACGTGTATCATCTAAGTCATCATGCGCAACATCCAAACTCATGTGAATGACTCACCAACGGTTGTCCCAGAAAAATCAGCATGAAGTTTCGACACATCATCAACAGTTGCTATATTTTTGTATTTCATTACTTACTTGGTTAGATTTAACATCTTTCACGACCTCATCATTTATGATAGGATCGTTGTAACTTTTGATTATAAATACTTCAAGCTTCGAAGTATTGAGGGTTTATCTCACGCCCAAGCAAGCTGAAGCACTGTAAATTTTTATCAAGGGATCTAACAGTAATAAAGAGAGATTTTCACAGGATTCATGTGTGTTAACTATTGGTGATGTGTTCTTTTCATTGTTAAATGTTTTTTTGTCTTCGTAATCACATATATTTTCTTCTCTGATCATTTAGAAGGAGTCAAGTTGCAGAACTTATTTCATATACTTTGTTTACGACTTTTAAAAGATCTTCTTGTTTGTCTTCTAACAATACGATAAAGAAATTCTTAAATGCTTCTTTATTCTTAGTGTTTATCTCATCTTTCTGCTATCCATCTTTTTATTCATAAATAATCCAGTAGCTTTCATTATCCTGCCCTATGAAAGTATCATTTAAAAAGTTGTTCTTTGATCTCGATTTTTATAATACAGACCCCATAGCCCAATGGATGTGTGATTTATATTTCAGCCATCTTTAAAAAAAACAAAAAACAAACGACACTATCTATTCATTTAACTAGCCTAAATTTTGAAACCTGAAACAAATATAAATCTTACAGATAGATCCTTATCTGAAACTGGAAGGGCTAGATCTCAGTTTAGAAGTGGTTGGATAAGGTTACCTCTGATAAATTATTTCTACCTCTTAACAAACTCTGAAGAATTTATAGGGCGATAACATTATGAAATGGTAAAATTTCTGTTTTGTTTTAAAATTATTATTTTTACAAAGATTAGTAAAAGAAGCATTATGTTTTCCATTAAAAAATCAAAGGCAAGGTTGGTACTTCTCTCTTCATAGTTTTTTTTTTTTTTTTGGGTAAACTTCGGAGTCATCTAAATACTCTTTCTTTTGGATCTAGTCAAGCATTATAACTAAATAGCTATCTCTCGATTTATCAGTTATGTGAATTATTGAAAGAATTAACAAGTCGACCTTGCAGAGCAATTTGCTGCCAAATCATACACCCAAACTTGTAATACATAGAAAAAATGGTTCGATACGAATAACGACAATATAATTGCTTTCGGGTTTGTTGGAGGTCTATATACTCTCGACGTATCGAGTTTTACTTTTGTCTAACCAACTAATCACACCAATTAGAAGATCGAGCACAATAGCCTATTGAAGAGATAATTTGTTCTCGTTAAAGTTTTTTGTGAGAATCTAAACTTATTTTGGTCATGCATATTACTAGTTATGCTTTTTCCAACATGTATTCCACTCTATCATAAAACCCAATAGAATTAAACATAATCAGTGTTTAAAGGAAAGAAAAAGTTGTATTTATACAAACAATTTAAAAATACTATGGTTTCGTGAATTAATTTATTGATTGTATTACTCCACATCGGACATTGGGAAATTGTCAAACTAAGGAAACCTTCGTTTTATTATAAGGATTACTATGACTCTTAAAAGAACACAAACTCAACTACTCCCACCTTCACAAAAGATAGTAAGGTTGTAATCGTTAGGATGAAAAAAAATAAGTCATGTATATATAATTATAGTCATATTGCATATTATTATAAATTAAGTGCATAATGAAAGATTTGGATTTTATGATTTTATTTTAGGATTCTAATTGATGATTTATATGTAAATGTTGATATTAATGATCTATAACCATGATTTTATCTGAGCGTTTTTATGTATGAATTTTATATTTAATGAGATAGGAAGCAAATGAAAAGGTATCATAAATTGGATTTAATGATTCTTTTAGAATATAACTTACTACCTGCTATTGATATAATTAAAATGATGAGCAAGAAGAGCAACCTTAGATAAGGTAGTAGAAAGACGAGAATCTATGTACACCTCTTGTTACGTTAAATAAATTCATTAGGACTTAGCGTTAGAACATCTTTTATTTCTTGAATATTGAAATTGTTTATGCGAACGTGAAATATATTACTTAATTACATGTTATAAATTGTATTTAGTTATTTTGTTCAAAGGAAAAGTGAAAACGTTCCTTCTAATTAATTTGAGCCTTAAGTCTATAAAGGAAGTTAGCGAATTGTTGGATCCTTGGGTTGTAAATTGCGTATGAAAAAAATTTTAAATTTATTATAAATGAGTGCGATGTTTGCCCAACCTTAAAAAAAATAAATTATAGAATTGTTTGTAATTACGAGTTATGTTTGAATATCATTTGTATATATGTGTGTGTTTAATATTACTGACTCCTTAATGTTTATTTATAGATGGTTTTTACAATTGGTACTAATTCTTTTGGTTTAGATCTATCATCTTACATGCAAACATGTTTAGTGGTAAATGTTTAGAATTTGAAGCTTTATGAACCTCCTATAATTATTGATGAAGATGCAAGTATTATATTTCTAGCAGTTGATGATTTTTCTCTAGAGTATTTAGACGAGCTATGGGAATATGTTATTCTCGATAGAAGGATCAGGACGTCACAACAAGGTGATGTGGAATATATTCAATCTGGCCTTAAAGGAGTAAAACTCAGCAAAACAAAGTGGATCAATATCGAGATGGTGAGGGAGATTTACATTCACTTGGTAGCTAAGCAATCAAAACGTTTGGTGGTCCAAAAGGATTCCAATGGGGAGGAATGATCCAGGAGGATCTAGGAATGCTAATAGATGTCTAGGAGGATCCAAAATGCTCACAAAGGTCCATAAGGATTAAAAAATTATCAAAATTCAAACTTTTGAAATTATCTCTAAAATTCCATCAATACATATAGCTCGGTGATATCTTTCCAACGACGTAAAAATTGCCTCAAATAGAGTTCGTATGCAAATGATATGGATGGTCAAAGTTCGAGTCAACAAAGGAAAAAAGGAAAAAATCAAAGGGTCAAAGGTGACATGTGTCACCACTACAAGGGTGACACTTGGCATGACCGAACAAGTTGTACAATGTTGACATAGGTGACATGTGGCAGGAAGGTGGCATGCCATGTCCAGTTCACAAAGTGACTTGGCTGTCCAAGTAGACCAATCATGTATTGGAAAGTGTCATAGATAGACAAATGAGAGGCTACCACATGGAAACCTCCCATTGGCCATTAATGTTTAGTGGTTATAAAAATTATAGGAGTCGACAGGGGTCGAACCCGTGGCCTCCTATAACCTTATACAAACCGTCGTTGCCAATACACCACACCAATGTTACTTAACCATAAGTAGTAGAGGTTTACTTTAAGTTTGGTAAAGGTTTTAATTGGCAGCAAAAAGGGCCAAGGGATCAAGACCTTGACCCATGGTTTGTTTGGAAGTTCCATGTAACCATGTCCACATTCCATGGGGTGTTCAAACTATATGCTAACTACATAAAATATATTCATGGGGGCATATTTATATGTCCAACCAACAATACAATGAAAAAGATATATATAGTGTGGTTAGTGGGGCTTGAACTTGTGACCCACTATATAATATGAAAATGACCCAACAAATTCTGCTACGGGTATGGGTTTGTTGGGAACCGGCCTAACCAAAGATTTAATGCCAACCACAAGTTTTAGATGGAGGTTAAGGGTCGTTCTCTATTTAATGGGCGCATGGACCAAGACAAGGACACACGATTATGCAAACTATGGTCTAAAATTTCATACCCAGGGGTGAATAGACTTAGAGTTTTCACCACAATGTGTCCCATGGGGTTCCAACATGGAATTTTATGAACTTTATACTCATTTTTATCGAAATTTCACAAGGAATTCAAAGGTGTACTATGTTTCTGAGTTTGAGCAGTGCAGAAAAATATCATTATAAAACACAAGCATTTGAGCATTAATAAAGAGGCCTCTATTGGAAGCAGACCTAGAGACGTACAACCCAAATTCGGTGAACTTCATTATCAAACTTGTGTATGTGACTTTAATATTGTTGTTTTATTTATTCTTATTTATATTGTAAGTTGTTTATTATTAAAGTGCATTTGGATAGATAAGTTTTGCACATGTAAATTGCAAAACAATCAAGTGATCATTTTCATTTCGAAGATCAAGTAGATGTTATTATGTATTTAATATTAATAGAAATCTAAGGATTTTTTGGATCATTCACTGCACTTGATTGGATGCCTATGTAGTTTCTCATATACTCCTCTATACATGTTCCCTCTGGATCAACTCAATCCTCTGTTGGATGCAATCTTATGTTGCATATTTCCACTAGACAGGAAAATTAAATTTCTCACTCTGATACCAAAAATGATGATCTCCCGACCTCTCTTCCACACAGGTGCATAATTCTTAATTAAAATTATGCTTAGATATAGAACTCAATCTTCCTTTCAATCCTAAATTTGGGCCCAAACTCCTTGAACAAAGTTATAAATCCTCTTGTTTCACCCTAGACCATTAGTTCCTAAATATGGGCTCTAACTTCTTTCCCAAATCTACGCGACCAATGGTTGTGACCACGACCTATCCACTTAAGTGCTTTTGGTCTTAGCGCTTGTTCTCAGATCTTTTGTACTCATTACCAATAAATATGACCACAATCTATACTCTCACTACTTATACTCTTAAGTACCTACTCCTCAAGAGCTTTCTTAATGTGACTATTGTTATGTTCTTGGATTAACACCATCGTCTTAAATTTTTCTAGACCGTGTGAACTTTCACCTCCCACCGTCGATTGTCATAGGACGAACGATCTGTATCTCTCCTCGTATTATTCTAGCTTCCAATCCTCATCGTCAACCTATCATGATCAAGTGGTTTATATCTCTACACGTCAATCAACGTAACGAAGGAATATTCCTAATTCCTCTCTTTTGATACCTTTTCATCGCGGTGCTGGAAAAAAATTTGAAATGGATACTCCAATGGATGATAGATATATATCCTAGTCATGTCCAGATGAATGGCCTGGATTAACTTCCACTACCCATTGTATCATAATTCTCTATTGGACTCCCTCTAGCTTCAACACTTTGAAACTCCCATTCCAACAGGTTTAAACTTTCCTTTCATACTCTTATAGCTATAAGCTTCTCCACCATTGATCTGTCATAATATCTATGGTCCAAAATATCCTACCTTCGCTTCCACTATGTCAATCCTTCATCAAAGGAGCTTACACGTGGATGTCATGTGTCAAATTATCACTCATGGATCCAACTACCACACATCCACTTTTCATTCGTCGCCTCTCTACCATGTGTCCACTTCTCATTCACTGATGCCACGTATTAGTTTCTATCAACTTCCACGTATCGCTCTAGTGACCATTGATCTTCTCTACTTTGAATATTTCTCATCCATTTATTGGTGTTTCTCTATCTGAGATCCTCCAAGATTTGGACTCTGATGTCCTTTCTTTTAGAACCAATCAGTTGTCTCCACATGTCACCTCTATAGCATCGATCCAAAGTTTATCTGAAGAGATATGGATTGTCTTTCAAGGTCCCTCTTCTTCAATATGAGCCATTGGTTTAACAAGTTAGAATCATCCAATGCTGAAAGACATAACCACACGCCTTCTCTAGATCTATCAATCTGGGTCACTTTGAATTAATATTTTTCATTAATCTTTACACCTCTCAGAATGATTGTCATAATTCATTGGACCTCCATAACTTACATTCTGATATCCTTACTCTGAAATACCCTTACCACCTTTGATTCTGACTCCAAACCTGGGTCGCTCCCTATCATGTCATATATTTTCTCAATCGACCCTTTGTTGGGACGCTAACCATAGTTCTTAACTCCCACATGAATGAGATGTCTAAGTGGCCACATTTATACAATAACAACTATCACTTTGTTCTTTCCTATCAGACATTAAGTGTAGGATAAATAGTTCCATACTTTCATATCTAGGATGGATTTTTATGCCATCTGAGCCATGGTTTTGTTCCTTCAAGTTGGCATGCAAATCTGATATGGTAATCTCATTGGAGTCAGGCAGCATGACATTTTGGTGTAGAAAAAATAGTGGTAGTAATACAAAATCATTTTTGTTGTCCAAATATTTGAAAATATGTCCACAAGTGCATCATATCCTACACTTCCTATGGCATTGTCAAGTCCTCCATCAAGAAATAATGGCTAGACACCCCTCAACCTACTCTAGATATGCCTTGAGATTCCATATCCATGGATTACATGTTTGGTCTGCCTTCAACCAATGATGGTAATGATTGTGCATTTGTTTTCATTGATTTATCCAATAAGATGGCATTTTTGGGCCCCTTCAAGAAGAGAAACATAGCTGAGGCCACTGCGAAGATCTTGTTTGAACATTTTGGTGTTCATTTTGGGCTCCCATGAACCATTATTTCATATGGATATGGTAGTTTCTTGAGAACGTTTTGGTCTAGTATATGGTTAATGATGGACACCAAGATGACCAAATCGACTTCCTTCCACTGATAGAATGATGTACCAACTGAGATAGACAATAGGATTATTTTCCATATCATGAGGATGTAAAACTACAAACATCCACACACATGGGATGAAATCCTTGCTGATATTCAACATAGCGACAATAGATCCCTCCAAATCTCTATTGTCTACACCCATTTTTAGGTGTTCTTGGGGTTCCAAACATTGGCCCCCATTGACATAAATATTCCCATTGCAGTTGCACAGGAATATTCCTCCCATGCTCATACTGAGGATGATCGAGCATCCAAATTTATTGAGCAAATCCAACACATCTAACAACAAGTTCATGATATTTTGTAGAAATCCAATTCCACGTACAAGAAGTTCCATGATCAACATCGGGTTCTATTACCCCCCATTTCTAGGGGTGACTAAGGATATTTTGTCTCAAGGCCCATAGGTTTAATACATGGAGTGTCAAGAGCTATACAACTAGACAAAGCCCCTCCTCTTAACTCATATCACCATTGATCGACAAAAACAACATCCACCATGCCATATTGGCTCACAGAGGAAAATAGGTCTTTCTACATGAGGTAAAATTTTCAGCCTATGGTAAGTTTCATTTTAATGATCAAAGCATTTGAACATCTTGCAAAGGGTCCTTTCTTGAATTTAAAAATGTTTTGTTGGAAATTTTGTCTTTTTCCTCATTTCACCTCAATGGTTGACATGTATTCCTAGTAAGTGTGTCACCCTCAAGAGAAGGGTTTCTACTATGGGGTCTCCTTGAAGGGTCATTGTACCATTACCACACATAATTATCACTTTCCCCACCCCTTCCCTTCCATCTCCTCCTCTTTTGGGTTTTCGAGCATATTGATTGAAGAAGGATATGTACCTCATTTCATGGGAAGAAGGATACAAAGGCATAGAGGATTGTAGATGGAAAAATATAAGATCCATATATTATCCTCAAGATGCTTACCCCAAGGTCCTGAGAGCAATGAAACAATTCTCCATAAAATCAAAGAACTGTAAAATAAAACACATAATTAGCAATGTCTTGCTTGTTGAGGGAATGATTTTTGTGATGTCTTTTACTTTCATTTCACATGGCACTCTGAGTGTTCTTAACTTCAAGTGGAATTATGGTTCTCCTTACTTTACATTTCACATAAAATTCAATGCTTTGGACCCTAATGAATTAATGGAAAATAAATGGATTAGAAAAAATTTGCATTACAAACCAGGATGCACCACACCATCTACAAAGGAACCCATAAATGAGACAATATGAGTCTTGTATGTCAAGAAACCCTATGAAAAAACGTTACACCCCCATCCAACCCATACTGTTTTACATGACTTATAAGGGTCTTCCTGGGAAACACTCCTTGACTTTGGGAATGACCTACCAAATAGGGCACCATTGCAACCCTCCCATACTTAAATTTGGCAAGTTGTATAAGGTCATTGAGAATCCTTTTATTTTGAAAAGGGGGGATTTGATCCACATTTTTCTTTTTCGTAATATTGTTTTCTTTGTCATTACTAAATTGAACCTCATCTTATATTATCTACATTTTCTCTATACTTGGTTTATTTTTTATATATCATGTCACGGTGGGTTCGTGGGTCTTCATGTTTTAAAATTCTCTAGTATATGCAATTTCGACCGACCGATCATAACACTAAATATTTTTCTCCACTTTCATCAATTAACAATACTTATTCGATTTACGAGTCACATCGGGTTCGTGAGTTGGTATTTACTTCTCCTTCTTTGCCCGCTTCCCCGCCATAATGTATGATTTTACTTTGTTACATATCACAAGACTCACTTAATGCTAAATCATATGGAATATAAACGCTAATTAATTTTGAAAATGTCATTGGAAATAACAAATTTCTAAAGGTAATTTCCATTTAATTCCTTTCAACCACTTCATTGAAAAACTGGTTTAAGTGATATTACCAAGAAAATATTGATATCAACATTCAAATGAAATTTATCAGAGTCTGTGAACTTCACCAAAATGGCTATCGGAAGATAGAAGTTATGCGGAGATACTGTGAAATTTTTTGGTCGAGAAGACTAAAACTTTCAATGGTCAAGATCTTATTGGTATTACTCGTCACTTTGTCTTCCATATAAAAATGAAAACAAAATTTGCACATCGGGTAGTTCTCTAGCTAGATGAGTCCCTAAAGCTTTTGATTGTAAAGAAGTAATCTCATGGTGTGCTGATAAATTTTTCTAGAGCTAAAGAGTAATTGAAATACACAATGAATCTCCTATATCTTGAGAGTCGACCATTACTTTGAAAGGTAAAAAAAACCCTCTGTAGGGTAAATTGGAAAAAATAGATAAATTCAAGTGAAAAGAAAAAGGAGCAATTATCAACAAGAAGTTGAACAACACATCATACCTGAAATTGAAGCTTCTTTGGAAGATATGGGTTTGAAATTAAGTATTGAAAATATTCAATTTCCTGATTATGAACCAATATTACAAGAAACTCAATAGCTTGCAGTTGATCTTTCCATTTGAGAATAAGTATTTTTAAAAGAACAATCCATTTTTGTAAAAACATGCTTTGTTTTATAAAACTTCCAGAAAGTTGATTCCTAAAAGAAATTATTTGAAGAACAAAAGGGGAAAATATCGCACTAAAATTGACCTTATTGATTTTCCTACATCTAGAATTGCAGAGTGTCATAAAGATGATATGGAAGTTGAATATTCAAGACTTAAATAAAGAATGAAAGAATTAGAACCTACTCTAATGGTACCTCTGATACTTGATACTCCAGTTTCAACAATACAACCTGAAAAGAGCTCCAACAAAACTCCAGAATCAAGTCTAAGGATAAAAGGGGCATCAAGTTTACTTTCTATAACCATGCATTATGTTGAAGAAAATAATAAAAAAAAAAATGTCTCTTATCTTAGAAACGTGGGACTTAGCAAATAACTTTGTTTCTCTTGGTTCCAAAATTCAAAATACCAGGGAATATTTACAATATGATTTAACAAATGATGAAGGCTTTTATAAGGATGCACACTCTACATTTCTTATAAATATTTAATGAATGACTGAATATCAAAGAAAACAAGAATATGTTTCCTCTCACAATCATGTCAAGAAATTGAAGGCATGCTCAATAAAAATGATCGATATATTAAGAGAATTATTAGGTGATTTAAATGCTTTAAGTAATAAAAATGTTAAATCTTATTCTAAATTGAAGGGGTTAGACTATTACCCTATGGCTTACCTTACCAATAACTAAGTCTAATTGTCACCTATATTTGTATTATTCATTTAGGATATTAGTAATATATCCTGAAGTTATGACTAATGAGTTAGTTAAGATTTCCTATCCTAATCATCATGCATGATTTTAGGATCTAGAGAAAATATCTATATGAAGTGGAATCACCCATTGTACTATAAATATGTACCATTGGTGTGAATACAGTAGTGTTGACTAGTGATCATTTTCCATCATATTATTGTTCTTTTGAATTGATTATCATAGAACTTGTTGGTACTATTCTTGAAGTACAAGATCCAAAGTTTATTGTGAATTCAATTCTTCAAACAAGACAACAATTTGAAGAACATGTTGAAATATAAAAGGATTGTCAACAAAAAAATTCAACAAGATGGTTGAATATACAAAATAGGGCATTGAAAGTTTGATTGTTGAGTATGTAAATAGAAATCAAGACATTGGAATTACTTTACGACAACTTTCAATTGATTAGAGAGAAATTGAATGTACTTTATTTGATTAAAAATGAGGAAAGAAGTGACAGTTGCTCCTTTACATGATTATATTGAAAAATGATAAGAAACAACCTTAATCAAGATTATTAAGGAAAATCAAGTAAAGTTAGTTGGTATTGGTGAAGAAATTGTAGCCAAGAATAATGTAAGTGCAACAATGACCCAAAAATAATGAGAGAGAGATTCCATTACAGTAAGTCTGAATTGATCACATCCCTATCCTTGTCCTTTTAGAATTCATCTAGTTATATTTTTATCTTTCTAGAATAAATATAATTTAATTTTGATCGTTCCCTTTATTCTCTTTGCAGGTCTTTCTTTGTTCACGCCCTGTTCACATTATGTTATGATCTTCTTTACTTAATATTTTATGGTCCATCGGGTCCCCGAGGTGTAGGACAGTCGGTGACAAAGTGTGTTGTTAAGCCACTCCGTGATGTTAAAGTCACCGGTTCGAAACCTGCGGGGACAAAAAATCC
>SNQJ01S0005459.1:175916-202652 GCA_010110895.2 Picea sitchensis | reverse complement strand
CTCAAGCCACAGGTTAATCACAGGTCCTGCACAAATTAACAAACAAAAAAAAAATATTTTATGGTCCATCAAAGCCCCAATCCTAGTCTGTTTGGAAGAATTATTTTATTTATATAAGAGTATTAAGGACATATTATTTTTGAGAAACCTAAGAGAATTAATTCAAGGTTAATTTCAATTGTATTTTTGAATTTTGAGTATTTGAGTAAAATATATTTGAAGTTTACCTATCAAAATTTAATTTTGATTTTAATATGAATTTTTTTTTAATTTCTCTTTAATTTGGGTCATTTGCTCTCCTTTCCATGAACGTGACTTCCTTTCCATGAATGTGAAAAAAAATATTTAATACTATGATGGATGTGATATTTTTTTTATAATTTTCTAATTTGCATTTCTGCAACAATAATTTTTAGTGGGTTCCTAGTCTCTTTCTCAGGAACTTTCGACATTTTTATATTTTTATATCATTGAAAATATATTTATTTATTTATTTGAATAATAAATATTTGGAGTTTGTTGATTAAATTTCTCCTACATTTATATGTGTCCCAAGAATTTTCAAGACAAATCTTTAAGAATTGAAAGAGGAGTGCCACCTCTATAAAAATGAAGGGGGATTCCATCCTCATGAGATTTCTAATTGAATATTAATTGATTCAAACATCAACATTTTTGGCAACCATACTAGGGAGAGAACAAAAAAATGGTTTTACACCATAATTATTTATGACTTAGCCCCAACCTAACAAACCCTAGTTGCAAGATGGATTAGTAAATGAAACAAGCATTTAACACCAATTATATGATCTAGTATTGACAACAACCCAAACTCATGAAGAACTTGAAAGTTCTTGGCAAACTCTTTCCTGAGAAGAAGAAAGAGAAATTGCAAGGAGACAAATACAAAGAAGGAAATATAGAGATTGAAAATGGAAAAATATAAGGGAATGATAACAAGAAGTAAAAGAAAACAACTTGAAAGAATCTGATAAAGTTAAAGTGTTAAAGAAAAAAAATATCAAATCATGGTTGATAGAAAAGAAATAAATCAAGATCCTCCTGAGAATCATCAAGAAATAAGACAAATAATTCCATGGAGAAGGGTTATAAATAGCCCTCTAAATATTTATGGTGAGAAACACCAATTTGCAACCCTCCCACAACAATTATTGCAAACATTCGTGGGAGATGGATCAGTTGATCCAAAAAACATAAGGAAAAATTTCTAAGCCTGTGAAAATTTCATTTGGTTGAACATGATGATGTAATGTAATGATTATTTCTACGAACATTGATAGACCAAGCCCGTGAATGGTATATGTCCCTTCCAATGAATTCAATTTCTACTTTTGATGATTTGGAAGAATTTTTTCTAACCATGAGTGCTCCTCCAAAAGAATATCATACTCTACTCATAGAATTTACCCAAATCTATTTGAAAAGGGGTGAAACGATATGAGATTTTAATTTTCAATTTTCAAGAATGCTTAATAAAATACAATTAAATCAGAGACAAAATGATCTAGTAATACTTAGATGCTATAAAATGCAATTCCTTCAAATGTCAAGTTTACCATTAGAGCTTCACAAATTGAGAATTTAAATGAAGGAATGAATAAAGCAATAGAAATTGAAGTTATTATGCTTGGGACTAATGCAAATCCAGATATGATTCTTGGTAGAGTTCAAAGAGAAATGGGCACACTCACTATCTCGGATCAAGGAGCGCCATATTAAAAAAGAGTTGAATATCAAATAACACAAAACACTAGAGATCAAGGAATTGGTGGAGTGATACTCAAATGAGTAATTTAGGTATTGCAACAAATGATCCAACAATAATGCAAGAGAGTAAATAAAGAATGGAAATAACACAGATGGATCGAACCATCTGAAAAATTCAAAATGAATTGACGAGATTAAGGAGAAATGAAATTCATCCTCCTAATCCAAGAATGATTGTTTAGGAATAGAGGAGAAATCATGTTTATGAACAAAGGATAAAAATGATGGTACAAGTGATGTATTCAGACAGAGGGTGCCAAGTGCCAAATCCAAACACTGCAATACTAGAAGATGTTTTTGAAGATCAAAATATTGATCAAGAGGTTGATTACATTCAAGAAGAAACTATTGAATCTGCACAGACACGTGAAAGTGATTCATCCATGTACATATTTAATGAGCAAGAATAAAATCATATATTGAAAGATAATTTCATCCAAACAAAGGCACAAATATATAAAACAAAAGAGAATGTAGAAAAAGAGAAGAAAACGTCACGACAAAATATGCTAGAAAATAATAAGCAATAGCCAATAATAAATTCAACAAGAGATTCTCCACAAATGAAATATAATGTAATTGATGATCTTACAAAGTTTAGAATCACTTTTCCCTTTATAGAAGAGGTCAACACTCCATAGCAAAGAGAGACAATTCTCAAAATTTTATATGTGCGAAGTAATAGAATTGAAGCAATTGCATCAAGTTCAAAGCAACAAAAAAATAATTCAACAAGTAGACTGAAAGGTAAGGTCCCACCTATCTATATATCCATAGAAAATCATGATATTTTCATTCATAATTGCATGATTTATACTAGATCCACAAACAATATCATGCCATTATCAGTAATGGAATCACTTGGGATGGGTTGTACCAAGTACTATGAAACTAGGGAGAGTATTTATGCCATTGATTCAAGAAAAAGTTCCATCATATGGATAAATGAAATATTTTTATGCTTGGATAATTGTTTCCCCACATAGCACAATTGTATCCATTATTACATTAGTTGATCTTCCACTAAATTATGGTGTAGTTCTTGGAAGAGATTGGTTTTCATTGACTAGAGGGTACATCATGAATGATGGGATCTGCATGATGTTACCTAATAAAGATGGAACAATTTTGAGGGTTCCATGAGAACCAAGAAAACCATTCTCTTTTAAGAAAAAAGGATAATGGACCAATGCACAATTATGTCAATGTTGATATAGGGAATTATGTCATGTTGGACCAAGAACAATAATATTTCTGAAAAAAAAAAAAGAAGAAGAAGAAGAAGTTCCTTGAAATGATTTTGGAGAATGTCTTTTGATGGTGCATGTTCCAGGTCAGGGAGTGTTGTTGGAATTGTAATAAATGGTCCTGATTCAATTATCCACTGAAATGCCATCGGATTGGAATTTTCTTGCACAAATAACAAAGTGGAATATGGGGCATTGGTCCAAGGGTTGAATTTTGCATTGGAAATGATTCTGACAGGGATGATTTTAGGGGCTAAATTTCTCTCATGCGCTAATTTTCCATGGTTTTTACCAAAAGAGTATTCGCTATTCTAAAAATGATTCACCCAAATTCTATAGGATAGAATTATTTTACCTTAAAAATCACCAAAATTTTATACAAACTATATAAAATCCTTATAAATTTGAATATTTTTACAAAAATATCGTCAAACATTTTATAGTTGGCATATGAAGGATTAGTAATATTCGCCAAGGTTTCTACATTTTAAAATAAATTTCCATCCTTAAAATTACCCCTTGAAATGAAGTAGTTATAAATAATATTACTCAAAAATACAAAATCAAAAAGGAAATATTGCAATTTTATGCAAAAAGAGTGAATGAACTATTGGACTCATTTAGTTCATTTAATATATCTTTCATCCCTAGAGAAAGGAATAAAAAAGAAGACTCTTTGGAACTTGCTGCATCATCATTTAATCCAGATGATTTTTAATATAATAATACTTTTCAAGTGAAGAGAATCTTCAAACCCTCACTTCTTGTTAACGGAAAAATTCTTCAAGTGTTTGAAAATGATGAAAAGTTGAATTATTTTCTTTTCAATGTAGTTGAACCTGAGGAAAGCATTGCATTGATTTCAAAAAGTTGTGTCAAATATGGATCTATTTTTACAGAATTTGATAAGACAAAAGGTATGAAAGAAGAAGATCTAGAAAAAAGATACAACAAACTCAAAAGATAAACATCGAAACTGAAATTTCTCCAAAATATTTGAATCAAGGGATTGATTGCACACCAAGAGAATTTGATCAATATTCTTCTTTGTTTAAAGAATACTTTTATGTTTTTGCATGGATATATTCAAATGATCTCAGAGATTATGATAAATCAATATCCGAACATATTATACCACTAAAAGAAGGGACCAAACCATTTAAATAAAAGTTGAGAGTAATAAACCCTAAATTGAAGCCCTTGTTGAAAATATAACTTGAGAAATTGAGAAAAGATGGATTATTCTTTCTAATCAGACGTTCAGGGTAGCTCTCTAATCCAATTATTGTAGAGAAGAAAAGTGGATAAATTCGCTTATGTTTTGACTCTAGATATTGAAACAAAGAAAGTATAAAAGATAATTATCCTCTTCCAAACATGGAAATATTACTCCAACAAGTTATTTTCTCAACTCTTATGTCCATGTTAGATGGTTTCTCAGGATATAATCAGGTGCTTGTTGCAGAAGAAGATAGGTTGAAAACTTCTTTCATCACACCATGGGAGACATATGCATATGTTTGTATGCCATTTGATTTGAAAATCATTTGAGAAACTTTTCATATGGACATGGATCATACCTTCAAATGTATAATTGGGAAATTCATGGACGTCTTCCAAGATGATCTCACTACATATTCCAAGATAAGAGAAAAACATATTGGCCACCTAAGACAAGTATTTGAATGGTGCATATTATATGGAATTTCTCTAAATCCTAAGAAGTGTTTATTTGCAGTCTCTGAAGGGAAATTATTGGGACACATAGTCAACAAGGAAGGAATTCATATTGATCATGAAAGAGTAAAATCCATTAATGAATTAAATCTACCAACATAAAAAAAGAGATTTCAATCCTTTTTTGGCAAGGTAAATTTTGGGAGAAGATTTTTCCTAGATTATGCAACGATTGTTAAACTAATAAACACTTTGTTAAAGAAGGATAAAAAAATTCAATGGACCCAAGAAATACAAAAGGAATTCACAAAAATTAAGCATGTAATCACCACAACACATGTGTTGATGAGTCCTAATTTTAGTAAAGTTTTAGTTATATATTATTTGTATTCTAAAGAAACTATTGTTTCCATTCTCAGATAGAGAAATCTTATAGGAGAAGAATTACCAATAAGATTCATGAGAAAAAATATTCATATTTATGAATTGAAGTACTCAGAGATAGAAAAAAAAGCAATTTCTTTAGTCAAAATAGTGGCCCACTTCAGAAATTATATTCTTTATTCCCATAGCATTGCATATGTTCCTACTTCTCCCGTGAAAATGCTTCTCAGTAAAAAATTAAGAGAAGGGAAATGGGCAAATTTTATAGAAAAAACTCAAAAGTATGGCATTGAAATCAAGCCACTGAAAGTAGTAAGAGGAAAGGGGTTGTGTAAGCTTATTGTTGGGACTTATTCATTAAATGGGACAATATCAATTTAAACAAAATCATCTGAATCAACTCCTGAATGGCATACAGATGTAATTTTTTATTTAAAATTAGGACAATTCCCAAATGGCATGTCACCAAGAGAAAGGAGGTCGTTAAAAATGAAATCAAATCAATATGAACCAGGTGTCAAAATATTAGTTCACATAAATTTTGAGAGAACTTTGTTAAGATGTGTTGATGAAAAAAAGGCTTAGAAACTAATGAAATAATTTCATGAAGGAATTTGTGGTGGTCATTTTTCACCCAAAACTACTGCACATAGAATAATGAGAGTTGGACACTATTGGCCTACTATATTTAAAGATTCATATTCGATGATAAGAAAAAAAAAAATCTTGTCAAAAAATTTCAGGAAGAATGAAGAGAGCAACAAAGCCTCTACAAACCATATCAATAGAAAAACCATTCACTCAATTGGGACTTAAACTGATTGGTCCAATAAACCCAAAATCTAGAAAAGGCCATTTATATATTCTCACTACAACATATTATTTCACCAAATGGCAGGAATCAATAACATTAAAAAGGGAAAAAACCAATGAGCTTATAAGTTTTATGAAATAAAATATTTTAGCAAGATTTGGGGTTTCAAAAAAATTCATTACAGATGTTGGGTAAATATTCATTGGGTTAAAGTTTACTAAATTTTGTGGATAATTTGGTATAATCATGGGACAATCATCAAACTATTATCCACAAGGAAATAGTTTGGTTGAATATACTAATAAGACTTTGATCCAAATTATTAAAAAGACCATTGATCTCAATCAAAAGAATTGGGATTTAAAATTGACTCATGCATTATGGGCAAGCAGACTAACAAGAAAGGAAGTACTGGAAATTCCCCATATATGCTAGTATATGGAAAAGAAGCAAGGTTGTCTATTAACTTGGAATTGAATGCATTAACATATGTTGTAAACATTGAATATGTAGAAGAAGTCTCCCCTTTACGCAAAATATAAAACAAGTTGATAAAATTGGAGGAACAATGAGTTGAAGAACTAAAGAAAATGAATCAAATACGACACACCATTAAGAAGTAATTTGATCAAAGAATAACAATGAAATACTTTCAAAAAGGGAAATTGGTACTATTTTGGAACAAAGCAAAATAGAATCCTTCTCTACACACAAACTTTGAAGCTCAATGGATCGGACCATACATTATTGAAAAACAAATGGATTATAACTCTTACTTGCTCAAAGACATGAAAGGGACAATACATATGTTTCCAGTTATTGAACAAAATATTAAGAGTTTATTTTCTTGATCTTTTCTTCTCTTATCTATATATATTCTTTTCCTTTTTCTTCTTTTACTTATTTTCATTTACATTCATTTTATTTCACTAAATGACTCCATGACCAATGATTGATATATTGGGTTATCAATGACCCAAAGGGGGATCCTGTCGCACAGTTGGAGCCATTCGTTGACTTGTATATAGCTTAATTATTTTACTCACTTAGAAAAAAATATTGTTTTATAGAGGGGTAACAAATTTCTTTACTAAAAGTTGTGTGTCGTATAAATTACACTTCATTTATCTGCCACCTACATCTTGTACCATCAATCAATCACTTTTCATGTTTATTTCCATAATGACGGGTTGACGGGTTAGCGGACTCGTGGGTGTGGCCTTTTTTATTTTTCATAAGATTGTTTTCTCAGTCGTTACTAAATTGAACCTCATCGTATGTGATCTAAATGTTCCTCTATACTTAGTCTCCTTTTGATATCTCATGTCACGGTGGGTTCATGAGTCTTTATTTTTTGTAATTCTTGAGTGTATGCAAGTTCAACCGATACATTATAACACTTAGTTTTTTTCTCCACTTTCATCAATAAATAATACTTAGCTAGTTTATGATTCACGATGGGTTCACAAAATCATGGGTTGGTATTTACTTCTCCTTCGGTTATCACTTTCCCACCATAATGTATGATTTTCCTTTATTACATAGCCCAATACTAATTTGATGTTAAATCCTATGTAAGATAAATGCTAATTAATTATGAAAAGGACATTGGAAATAACATATTTATCAAGATAATTTTCATTTAATTCATATTAATCACTTCATTGAAAAAAGAGTTTAAGTTATATTACCAAGAAAATATTGATATCAAAGTCCAAAGGATATTTGCAAGGGTCTATCAACTTCACCAAAATGGCTATCAGAAGACAATAGTTATGTGGAGATACTCTGAACTTGTTTGGCCAAGAAGACCATAACTTTCACTAATCAAGATCTTATTAGTATTATTTGTCACTTCCTCTTCCATAGAAAAATGAAAACATAATTTGGACATCGGGTAATTCTCTATATGGATGTGACCCTGAAGTATTTTACTGTAAAGAAGTAATCTCATGGTGTGTCGATAAATTCATCCAGAGCCGAAGAGTAATTCAACTACACAGTGAATCTCCCATATCTTTAGCATCCTCAATTTTGAGGAAAATGATGAAACATCCATAGGTGACCATTACTTTCAAAGGTGACAAAAGACCTCTACATAGTAAAATGGAAAACCCACATAAACTTCAAGTGAAAAGAAGAAGGACCAATTCTCAGAAAGAAGTTGAACAACACATACCTGAAATTCATGCTTTTCTGGAAGATATGGATTTGGAAGTTGATATTGAAAATATTGAATTTCATGATGATGAACCAAGATTACAAGAAACTAAAGAGCTTGCAGCTAAGATTTCCAATCAAGAAGAAGTATTTTCAGAAGAAGAATCCATTTCTATACAAAATTATTTTTTGTTAAAACTTCCAGAAATTTGATTCTTGAAAGATCTTGTTTGAAGAACAAAAGGGGAAAATCTCACAATGAAATTGACCTTAGTAATTTTCCCGCATCTATAATTTCCAAGTTTCATAAAGATACAGGGGATTCTGTGGACATTTCGATAGATGATATGGAAGCTCAAAATTCCAGGATTAAAGAAAGAATCAAAGAATTAGAATCTACTCTAATTCCACCTCTAATACGTGCTACTCCAGTTTCAACAATCCAACTTGGAAAGAGCTCCAACAAAAATCCAGAATCAATTATAAAGATAAAAGGGGAATTAAGTTTACTTTATGAAACCATGCATTATGTTGAAGAAAATATAAAAAAAGAATGTCTCTTATCTTAGAAACCTGAGACTTACCAAAAAACTGTGTTTTTCTTGGTTCCAAAATTCAAAATACCATGGAATATTTACAAGTTAATTTAACAAATGATGAATAGTTTTATAAGGATGCACTCTCTACATTTGTTATAAAGACTTCAGGAATGAATGAATATATATATATATATATATATATATATATATATATATATTCCCTCTAAGACGCATGTCAAGAAATTGAAGGCATGCTAGGTAAAAGTGATCAATATATTAAAAGAATTATTAGATTATTTAAATGCTTTAAGTAATAAATAGGTTGAATCTTCTTCTAAATTGATGGGGTTAGAACCTCCTGGCACTACTATTGAAGTACAATATACACTAATATTGAAGTACAAGATCTAAATTTGATTGTGAATTCAATTCTTCAAACAAGACAACAATTTGAAGAAAATGTTCACATACAAAAGTATTGTCAATTGTAACATCCCGCTCTGGCGCACTGAGAAAACTTATTATTTGAGGGCACTTGCTCGCAAGTGATCTGGACTTTTCTGATGTTAAAACATTTATACTTGATATGATTCGTTATGATAGACGACATGATGTTTTACTATTTGATGTAGACAGGTGCTATTGACTCAGTTTTATTGAGTGTGCAGGGTTTTGGACCTTGCGGATGTCGAGGCATCGACGGAACCCCTTGGACTCCGGAATGAGTCAGGGAGTGTGCTATTTGGGTTGATTTATTTACCATGATATGTTATTGATTTTATGATATGTTGTTGATATGTTCTGACACGATGGTTGATGATGCAGGCTGACGATAGCTTGCCGACCAGACTCACATATGGAGTAAAGGGGCCACACACACGATTTCCAGAGAGGTTGAGGGAGAGGTGTGGACAATAGCCCCGCCACATCCTACTAGCACTCCCGCTGTGGCTCGAACTATAGGTTAACGATTACCTAGTTCGAGAGGATCCATGATGTCGTGAGGGCAAACTGCGACAGTCGCTCACGATGATTCTAAGGGGCGCGCAATAAGGCGGGGGCCTTATTCCTTAGAGCCCTTATTTCTCATGATGATTTTAAGGGGTGCTTAATAAGGTAGGGTATTTATTCCTTAGAGCCCTTAGTCTCCCCACAAGTTCACTCCTACGAGTGTTGACCTGTGGGTTATAGATGTCTACCAATCAGCCATGCCTGTGAGTGGCACCTCGGGAACACATGGTGCATCATGAAGGGCATAACGCTGCTAGCAAAAGAAACACAAGCTGGTGAGTGGCACCTTGGAGCACGTGGTGCATCCCGAAGAGCACATCGCAACAGAAACAAAATGAGGCAAGTGGCACCTTGGAGCACGTAGTGCATCCCAATGGCACGTCACGACATGATGATGACGACAAACCTAAATGTGACTCTAAGACCCAAGAAATTTTAAAATGACTACCCTAATTAATTGTCACCCAGTCAAATTTAAAACCCCAATTCTAAAACATCCTAAGATAAAATTTTGTTTAGTTCTAAGAAAAAGACCCTACAAAAATAAACATAAGGATGTAATCTAAAACCTCCTCCCTAAGTAATAGTTAAAGTCTTCTTTAAATTTAGGGGGTAAAGTGAAGAGAGGATAATTTAATTAAAATTTGGTTTTGATCGTAGTGAATACAAATTAATTAACGCGGTGAGAGTATAAAGTTATGAATTTTAAAAACAAAATGAAAAGATTAATTAGCCGCGATTTATCTTTTTGGTTTTAAAAAAAAAATGGGAAGGAATAAATAATAGAAATAGGAAACTGCACAAGGAAACATAGTAAAGGAAAGTAGGGGACATAGGGTAAAAAGCAAAAGGAATCAACAATTAAGAACTTTCTAAAATGAACTAAATTTAGCAACTTTATTTTAGGGAAAGTTATTAAAAGCATGTAAGTGGATCTAGGAACACCTAGGAGTAATTTTAGGGAGCCTAATTCTAGGGTGGGTGGAGTGGGAAATGATTCTTTTAATAAATTTAACGAAAATAAATTTTGGAGAGAAACGTGGGGATGAATGACACTGGGACAACAGAGAATTTTTAGAGATTTTCATTAAAACTTAATTTAATGGTGCGATTTAGGAAAAGTAGGTGGGTCTCAAATTTCTATAAAGGAAAGAGAAGATGAGGAAGAAGGATGAAATGGCGTAACGCTGCCGGATTGTGACTTGACCGATTGCTCGTGAGGAGTTGGGATTTTCAACTTGATTGAGGGTAGTCACCAAAGCGCAGTCGAGAAGCTAGACTATCTTCCGGATCTGTGTGTGGCCCATTTGCGGCTTAGGGGCTAAGGGGGAAGCAGAGTGCACCTCTAGCGACACGCTGGAGGTACCGCAGTCTCTCACGGTTGGCGAAATGGAGCTGCATTACAAGAGTGGCAAGGGAGGCGCTGACGCATACATTCGAGGGCGACAAGATAGGCAACGGTATGATTTTTATTGGGCAGAGTAGAATACATTTTTGTTTACTTCGGCAATTGAAATTGTATGGTTGTAAAAACATTGACCCCGCTATTATAATCCGGTAAATGATGGAAAATAATCTATTCTTTATCTATGTATCCGTACCAATAACGTCTACCTCTCAGGTTGTCGTGGGCTGAATGGTTTGGCTGTTTGCCGCTGTTGTCTGCGTTTTTACCTTTGCAGTGGGTGGTTATATGTTAATGGCTGTGGGTATGGCGTTTATATCCAGTGGGCGTTTATATTTTAATGGCTGTTTTACCCAGTGGGCGTTTTTAAGTTAATGGTTGTGTGCACATATGCCTGGGGTGTTTTCCGGTTAAGACTATGGGCGTTCTAATCTCTGTGGGCGTTTTATTTTCTTTATGGGCGAATTCATCTCTCTGTGGGCATTTTATTTCCTTTATGGGCGAATTCATCTCTCTGGTATGCTTTATTTTCCTTATGGGCGAATTCATCTCTCTGTGGGCATTTTTCCCTTGCCTGTGGGCGTTTTTAAATTAGTGCTGGCGTTTTGTATATCACCGTGAGCATTTCGCTTTTATCCCTGAGTTTGCTGCTGCCTGTAATTAAGGCCGAGGTTACTGTCATTTTGTTTTTTGTAAAATTTATTTTGAGATTTCATTCTAGCAATGAGTGTGCTGTCAATTCGTTTGTAAAATTTAGTTTGAGATTTCATTCCGGCAATGAGCAAGTTCTGCCAATTCGTTTTGTAAATTTAGTTTGAAATTTCATTTTGGCAACGAAAAAGCGTCAATCTGCTTTTGTAAAATTCTAGTTGAGAATTCAATTCGCAAACGAAAATCTGGCCATTTAATTTTTGTAAAATTTAGTTTGACATTTCATCCTCGCAATGAGTGTGCTGCCCATTCGTTTTGTAAAATTTAGTTATAAGAATTTCATCTGACAATGAGTGTGCTTCCATTTCGTTTTGTAAAATTTAGCTGAGATTTCATTATGGCAATGAGTGTGTTGTCATTTCGTTTTGTAAAATTTAGTTTGAGAATTCACTCCTCGCAATGATTGTTCACATTTCGTTTTGTAAAATTTAGTTTTGAGACTGACACAATTTTGTACTTTTTATTAGCAGTTTTTTGATAAATGTTTTCTTTAAATCATGAAAGATGTTATTCCTTTTTAGTTTCTATATGCAGCGTGACCATACACCTTGTATTGAGAAATCAAGAATGCTATTTACTGTGGCTTTGGTGAACGTTGTTATTGTAATCTTCATTACTAGATTCTAATGCCATACCGTTTACATTGTGATAATCAATCTTCTAATTCCTTGGGCATGAAATCATAAGTTATTGTTTCCCACCACATTTCAAGTTGTGTTCGAGGCACAAAGAATGTATTATGTATCAATAGGGCACATTATCTAATTTACCACTACATTTGTGAACTCGATAATTGAAAGAAAGGTTATTTGCAAATTGCCCATTCATAGATTGTTGGTGGAGTTGGGTAAAGAAATTCCTCTTATTAGACTATAATTAACCTTGTGCATTAATTGCAAAGAATTAAAAATGGGACTGTAGGCTCTCCCTCAAACTGAACTAAACAACCCAAAATCATCAAACGCTGCCCTGATTTCTTTTATTTATTCACCGCTTTTAGGTTTTAGGCTTGCTCCACTTTGGCGTAACATCCATGCAATTTCCAATTCTGGCTTTAGACGATTTTAGAATATTACCTAAAATGGCGGAGCATTGGTTAAATGGTAATTTTAATTATTTTAATTATTCTGATTAAAACTTGAACGAGTTAATGATTTTAGTATGTTACGTTATTATGGAATTCTAATCTTAGATTGATGTTAATGTTGCTTTATATGATGAATCATAACTATTTCTTGTTAATCCAAGAAGGAGATAATTGATTTTTGAACAATGATTTAATTAAGAATTAAAGGTTAAATTCCGCTTTAATTGATAAATTGTCACCATACACTATTCTGAATTAAAATCGAATTGAGTCTCATGTTTAGGATGTTGCTTTATTTATGACATTATAATTATAGATTAATGCCATTGTCGCTTAAATGATAAATCATATAACTCCTCTTCATTTTATTTATAGTTAATGTACGGGTTAATTGGAACTTAGACTCATTAAGTGCTAACTTTAATTCAAATGGTAATGATGTTGTAAATGAGAACTTTTAACTAGTCAATATTCTTGATTAAATATGGATCAATTATTTGGTTCATTGTTATCCCAGATGAAATCGCATACCACAATAAGGTCCCGGAATGATTAATTTTGGAAGGTACCTAGAAGACAATTTTGATCCGGCCATTGCACTCCATGTAATGGCCTTGAGACTGGGTAGGTAGATTGTAGTCCTCGCTTCTACTAATGTTGTACGTGGTCGCAAAACTTCTATGTGTGCTTAGTCTCTAGTGTCGCTGATGTGGTATTAATCTCCATGTAGGTTAGCATATATGTATGTGTGTATTTCCTATGCAAAGAATCCAGTGCCGTATCAAAAGTCTCAGGCCCTTAAAGGCAGGGTTCCACTCTTACAACACACCTGAAAGAGATTACTAATTTCTCGCCTCGAAAGTACCTGAGCAGTCGGCCAGGAGCCTATCTGACCTTCTCTCTCTCCGGAGCAGAGAACTAAGATTAAACGCCCTGCTTTCCTGTGCAGAAATAGTAAGATCTACTACCATGGATTCTTCCCTCTGTGTTCGTACTGTGCATAACCCAGTATGTCGTTAAATGTTTGCGTTGTAAACCTTATGTCTTTGGTCATTTATTGTTGTAGTTACATATAGTGCACCTTATGTCTTTGGTCGTTTATTGTTGCAGTTACCTGTAGTGCGCCTTATGTCTTTGGTCGTTCATTGCTTGCAGCTACTTGTTGTGCGCCTTGTCTACTTATGGTAATCTTCATGGTTGTGTCTTGTATTCGTCGGGTGGCGACGAAAGTCAAGTGTGTCTGTTCCTTTTTACACGTGCGCACACACCTTAAACAAAAAAAAAACAAATTGCACCTGTCATCGAAGTCGTCGTAACGAGGGGGGTCGTTACAGAGAAATTCAACAACATGGTTGAATATACAAAACAAGACATTGAAATTTGGCTTGTTGAGTGTGCAAATAGAAATGAAGACATCAACATTACTTTACAACAACTTTCAAGTGATTATAGAGAAACTGAAATTACTTTATTTGATATAAAATCTAGGCAAGAAGACGAGTGTTTCTCCTTTACGGGATTATATTGAAAAATGGTTAGAATCAACCTTAATCAAGATTACTAAGGAAAATCAAGAAGAAGTAGTTGGTACCAGTGGAGAAGCTATTGCCAAAAAAAATATAAGAGCAAAAATATCCCAAAAATAATGAGAGATTGATTCCATTATAGTAAGTCTGAATTGATTACATCCCTACCCTTGTCCTTTCATAATTTATCCTGTTATATTTTTATCTTTCTAGAATAAATATAACGGAATTTTGGTCGTTCCCTATATTCTTTTTTCACGTCTCGCTTTGTTCACACCATGTTCACATTTCATTCTCCTCTTCTTTACTTTATATTTAATGGTCCACGAGAGCCCCAATCCTAGTCTGTTTGGAAGAATTCTTTTTTTTGTAAAAGACTATTAAGGACATATTATTTTTTAGAAAACAAAGAGAAGTATTTTGGGGCTAATTTCAATTGTAATTTTGAATTCTAAGTATTTTATTAAAATATATTTGAATTTAACGTATCAAAATCGGATTTCAATTTTAATATGAAAGACTCTTTTAGAGTTCTCTTTAATTGGGGCCATCTTCTATCCTTTCCATGAATGTGTCTACATTTCCATGAATGTGATAAAAAATATTTAATATTATAATGGATGTGAGATTTGTTTTATAATATTCTTATTTACATTTTTGCAACAATATTTTGTGCGGGGTTTCCTTGTCCCTTTCTTAGGAACTTTCGATTATTTATATTTTTATATCATTGAAAATATATTTTGTTATTTATTTGAATATTAAATATTTTGAGTTTGTTTATTAACATTCTCTTACATTTATATCTGTCTCAAAGAATATTCTAGATAAATATTCAAGAATTCAAAGAGGAGTACCACCTCTATAAAAGTGAAGGGGGATTTCAACCTCATGAGGTTGTTGCTTCAATATTAATTGATTCAAACATCAACAACTTTTTAGGCAACCAATCTCATTCTCACAAGACTCTTTCTCAAATCCTCCCTTCCATATTTGACCTTGACCTATAGGATCACCTTTCATATCCTTTCACTTTCCAGTGCAATCCCCCCTAGGGTAACCCAGGATTCCCCCCTTATGGTGATTATATTATCACTAAAGTGAGGGGAGTGTTTATATAAGGTGAAAGTGGGTAAATACTCCCATAGTTGTCTCACATTTTTGGTCTAGGTTGGGATTTTTTGAAACTACAATCTGTGTGATAACATTTTGGCATTGATGTGGAGGAAGATTTTTAATCCTTTATGATCCCATAACGAAACTTGGTAAGTCTATCCCAAATCCTTTACCTTAACTTGCATGGAGACTCTATTTTAGGAAATTTCCCATTTCAACTTTGATTAAAGTCATATAAGTTTATCTAGAGACTCGATTGAGGGAAGATACGCTCCCCATCTTTGATGAGCCTTGAGCTCATATACAAACTCCATTGCAATAAGGTAGAAAGACTTCATCTGTGATTGAGTTTATTTTATTTACACATAATAATGCATGATGGTTTTATAGGTATGGAATGGAATGTATCCTTCCCTTAATTTTGAGGATGTTCGAGGGCTCCCAAACACATTTCCCATGGAGTATCTCAAGAATTCTCTGAATTACAATGATGACTCTTCTTCTATTGTCTCACATGTCCTATCACTTGTGAGACATAAATCGATTCTTGAAAGAATACATGAAGATCATTTGGTGGAATCGTTTTTACACTCATTGGGAATAAAGAAATAAGAATGGATTAGAAGCTCTTGTAGACCAAACAATATCACTTCTCTCAAGACTTTTGTTGAATAATTTCTTAAAAAATGGGGTCCAATATTTTAGAGATTTGAAGATATTGATCATGATCTTCTAACATCTTTGCAAGAGGAGCGAATTTTAGGTATTTTTGAAACTAATAAAAACATTGATGATAATGAGGCTTCCATGGAGGAAACATTCGACAACAATATTGATGAATGCTTGGAAAAAGAAGTATTTGAAGATAAGGTCCAAGAAGAGAAGGAAAATTCCAATTAAGTGCATGATACTAACAAGACATCACCCACCAAAGAGTAATCCCATGATGACAAGAATGAAAAGAGTTTCCTCTCATCCAAGGAAAAAAAAAAAGAGTTTCCTCTCTAATCCTTTCAAGAAAAATTAGATGAATCACTCCTCATTCAGAAGTAAGCCCCTTGTGATGAAGAGAAATTGGAGAAACATGTCCATTAAGAAAGCTACCAATAAGAAAAGGAAGAGTTACAATGAAGTGGAACATGTTGAGAACCCATATAAGACATCAATGTTTGTTCTCTCGCTTGATGAAAATCAATCTCTCTAGCCTTGTTTCCCCCCTACACATGAAGATAAGGAAATGATTAGTCCCAATGATGTAGATGAATTTTTGTAGGACCTCTTCGACATGATTGATCAACACATTAGTGATTTCATACATATTGGAAGGCGTAGATGGCGCATGGCTTATTTCATTTTTTATAAGGATCCCATTTACGAAATCGAGAGTAGCTTTCAACTGAATAAAGTTGATTTGTCACCTCCATAGGACTGGTATTCATGTTGGGATAATCTGGTTATTTGGTAGCCTCATGATGATATGATCATAGATTGGTCTCATCCATTCAAGAATGACTTGTCACAGTATACTCATGATGTTGTTCACTCATACCTTGGGAGTTGTGATGCGTATCCTTTTGGGCACTCGGATTTCTTGTATGATAAATATTTTCAACCACCTTCATACTCATTTTTTGATGAAAGCAAACATGTGGCTAGCCTAGACAAATATGAGACTCACACTATGAAGCAACAAAGTTTCCCATACATGATTTTAGGGACTAAATTTCACAAATGGGATAATTTTCCATGGTTTTCCCAAAAACTGATTCACCAATTTCCACTTTTTCTAATAAGGATTCACCAAAATTCCATAGAATAATTTTTTTTTACCTTAAAAATCGCCAAACTGTTATAGAAACTATATAAAATCTTTAGAAATTTGAATATTTTTACAAAACTATCGCCAAACATTTTACATTTTGCATACTAAGGACTAGCAATATTATTCCATGTTTCTACATTTCAATATAAATTTCCATCCTTAAAATAATCTCTGGTGTCCATTTTGGGGAGTTTTTCAGAAATTTGTAGATGAATAAGCAACGTGGTTTAAGTAAAGGAAAATAGTATTTCTCTAAACCTAAACTTGTCTCTTATATCATCGATCCTTCTCAAGGAAATAATAGGGTCTTCTTGGGATATCTCATCTCCTCTCATACTTCAAGGAGCAATGATTTTCTAAGTGAGGATGAATACGTGCCATCGTCTATACATAGTAGCCCTCTTTAGTAATGGATCAATCAAGCTTGTTGTCATTCTTTCCAGTAATGTTTTCTCCCTCCCAACCAACTCTATGAGTTGTTTTCTATGATTGATTGTACGCTTATTCACATTCATGATTATTATGTTCTTAACTTTTCTTTGATATGTTTTATAATTAAGAACAAGGGAAAGCACTTGGGTGAAATGTTGAGCAGGTGGTTTGTAATTATCCCAAGCCATTATGCAAGGATCATCACGGTTTTGGTGTCTTTTTAAAACTTTTTATGAGTGAGGTATTTCGTCAAACACTTTGTTGATCTACTTGTTTAGATGTGTTTATATGTGTGTATGCAAAAAATAATAGAAAGAGATAACCATGGAACATACCTCAACCATATGCAATAAGATAGACAAGCCAAAACATATCAAATCTTCTTTATTCATAAAATAGAAGAACCTGCTACAATGGAGATGCCGATCTGGAATGCTCAATAGATGGTCAAGATGATAGATAATAGACAACAAGTATGATCTGCTACTAAATTCTCCCGACAATACAAAATAATCCTCCAAAGGATGGATAAGAGATGAAAACCAATGCCAAGTGTCAAACCCCTGACTGCTGGAAGATGCCACACTCTGCTGGATAACTGAAGCTACTCAACAATTTGGCCCTGGTGCCAAAGATGTCCAATCACCTATAGAAAGATGCCAAATAGTAGATCGAGTGATGGTAAGAACAACCCAGGTGCCAAAATCTCCAAGATCCATTTCAACCTCTGTAGATCTGAACTCCTCCATTGAATGGTGCACCCCACTGGATGACTGAAGCCCTAGATAATTCGGCCCTGATGAAGGAGGCCTCCAAATTCTCTGAAACTCTCCATAATGATAGATCAGGATGCTACAATGAGAACCCAAGTGCTCAAATCCTCAAATAATTTCTAGATCCTTAGATCTAGCAACCCTCCAAATAATGGTGCACCCTCCTCTTGGGAAAATGTCCCACTCTCAATACAAATTGATCCTCCACTGAATGACTCTGGAAAACCACCAAGAATGATGCCAAGACACCTACAAAGGAAACCCAATACTTGGAATTACTGGAATCCCTTCTCCTCAGCTAGGACGAATCCCTCCTCAATGCATGGTGCGCCCCCCTTGCTGGAAACCCCCAACTAGTGCGCCCTCTCTCTATCTTCACAAGCAACTGATGTGGAATCCTCCTGCAACTGAGTATATCTGGAACTAAAATGGTGTGGGAGAGTATTGTATCTCCGAGACCAAGCTTGGGACAAGCTAGGTGGAATCTTTCACCACCGAATCATCCTTTAGGGTTTGTTATGTCAAAACCCTCAAAACCCCCAATGTTGGGCTCACTAGCTAAAAGTCAGAAATCCAAAAGATAAACATACATGAATGAATGAGAAGAGGCCCTTGCATTTCCTTTATACTTCTGGCCCACCTTGTCCGTCCAAAGTGACTTTCATTTTATTAATATTTAATTAATTAATTAAATCACTTTAATTAATTAATTAACCTTTTTACCTCTGAAAAGCTCCTTATCTCTCCTCGTGGCTTCCCTGGCCACTAAAACTCACTTCTATCCATCCCATCCTATAGTGTTGATCCCCCTAATTCCAATGAGCTATTACACTGAGAGGTTCCTCCAAGTAATGTGCCCAAAATGACCTCTTTAGTGATTTCAATTATAACCTATAGCTCAAAATAGTCAAAATCATGGAAATCGTCAAAATGCAACGAAACCAAAGCCAACCTATGCAGAATGGCTCATAAGGATGGAATATGATGATCGATACAAGATAGACCCCACAATGCCTCTCAAATACCCCTGTACTCACTATAACATCCATTTGGCTACTCTGGTCATCATAAATCTCTACACTGTGATGATGTCCCAAAGAGGGGACATTACAGTCCTCCCTGCTAGAAAATTGCTTGTCCTCAAGAAATACCCAAATCCCTCTGAGTAAAATACTAGGATCCCATGTCCACCTATGGGGTACACAGTAGGACCCATCGAAATATGAACAATAGTATACTCCACCCCCTGGATCCCATATCAAGAAGTGAACTACAATACTCTGCGAAGCATAGTCCTGAAAGATATCAACCCTGTGAACCTCCTACACATGACACATGGCCTCATATAGGAATGAGTCCATCCTCCAAATATCTACCAAGATCCACACGGTCTCCATCAACTGCTCATGTTGATGCCAGAGTGAGGTACTGCAAGACCTCCATGAGACACTAACAAGTGGTGCGCTCCTCTCAACACTGAAGCTCAATGGAAAGTTAGAATAACTTTCCCCTGCAATGGTCTACTCTCCCCTGTCGGTCAATGAACTACTCAATGTTGCAATCCTTGGGTCCCATGCTAACCTCTGTTGAAGATCCTCATGTTGACACTGCACTACTCTGACCATGACTATCTGCCCCCTGCATACACACTGGATCCTCCTGTCCTAGATCCTCAAGCTGAAATACCTGTGACCACCAGACCTGTTGTCCAGGAAATGTACTTGTAAAGTCATGTATGTAGAAGAAGTACCTATCCAAACATCTCCATGCCCTATCAGGATGATCAAGCGGAAGAAAAGGTCTCACCCCATAGGACAAGTACCTGCAGACCCACTCCAAACCAGCCCATGGTGGAGTGTGTGGCTCTCTGATGCAACCTGGGTCAACATGAACATCATGATAACAAAATAGACTGTTGGGTCCCATGGAAAACTTGGAAGTTTATCACTTCCAATCTCCTCTAACTGCTCCTATGTGAGACTAATCACTGTCAGAAACCCTATGTGTTGATCTACTACCACCTAGCCCATGATGCTCTCTCTCACACACCAAGTCTCAAATGGCTGCCTATGACGATCCCTCTCTCTCCGGCTGAATGTTGTAAAGGTACTCTTGTCAGGTTGCCTCAGCCTAGGCACTCTCCATGCTCTCAGCGACTGTCTATATTTCCTCATGCGACTGTTGATCTGGTGAAGGTGCTCAATCCTAACTATGGGTTGTTGCAAAAGAGTGAAATATGCATACTCCCCTAAGTGTGTCTCCTCCCTACAAGGCACTATACCCCTCTGAATGTCACCATACATCTCAGCATGACTCTGTGAACTATTCCCCATCACTGTATTCTCCGACATACTCATGTCATCTCCTGTAGACTCATGTTGTATCATAGATCCAGGGTGTGATGTTGGAGCAACCTATACATGGAGGTTAATTTCTCTCGGAACACAATTGGATGTGTCCTCCATCAACTGGTGCTCCTCTGTTAGATCACCAACATCCTCTCTCAATGTAACTGACTGATACATTTGAGTGTCCACTAAGATAGATGAAGTGGATCTTTGACGAATCTCCTCAAGAGACTCATCTGATCTAGACTCTGATTCGTGAAGGGTTGTTTGTGTGCCTTTCAAGAATCCTCGAGTGCTCTCCAACTCCTGAGTGAGTCACTCTACCTATTACTCTTGCCCCCTCAAGGCCCTGTGATACAACTCGCCAATTCCTAGTAGGTAGTCCCTGTTTGTCAACAACTGCTGGTAGTCAATCCCCATCATAGACACTCTCTTCCTGAGAGTGTGAAAATCATCCATGGAAAATCCTCCATTTGAGCTACCCTATGCCACTGATGCTCTCCAACAGTAATCTTCCATCATTGCATGTGTGTCATCAATATGTCTAGTGGCTGCCATGATCATAGCCCACTAACTCTCAATTGTGCTACTAAGTGGTGTGACTCCTGATCATGGTCATGTTGAGGTGCCATCTCAGACCCCTCACTGCTAGTGTTGGTCCTGCTAGTGCCAACTCTAGAATCCACAAAAACACCCTCTGCATAGGATGACATGTTGATCTATCCACTATCTACTGTACTGCTGGGTACTTCGGTATGCCACTGCATCCGATCACTAGATGTTATCTCCCCCTGAATCACACTATATCTTGTATGAGCAGTCGTATCCTCCTGTGCACTCATCCTGCTACTATCCTCTACGCCTGGATCCCATATAGTTGTGTCTAGACACATGCTATGGTCATCGTGAATACTAAAGAGTGCATCCTTATCAATGCAGGCCAATCTTAGAAGTAAGTGCTCCATCAACTTGTCAACCTCTGCAATCTGCTCAACTAATGGAGTCTCCAATAACTATGACTCAATCTCCTCTAGCTGATTTGTATGTGTAAGGTCCCCTATCTGTACTCCCTGTAGGTCCTTCTGGATCAGTGGATCTACATGTCCATGGTGTGCAACCCTCACAATAGGCTCACCCATCACATCTGACGTGCCACTGATCTCCTCATGTGACGTGGCTATCATGGGTGTCTGAAAGGGTGACAAATGTGTCACTGGAGCTCATCCAATCTAGGTGCTAACACGTGTGAATCCTCACTAGTGCCACCACTCTATTGAGGCACAAGGTCATCAATGGTATGTGACATGTCTGTTGAGACACTGGGGCTATCGTCCTGTCCATCCAGCTGCCTATCCACTACACAAGGGTCATCATCCTCCTCAAACATGCAAGCATCAGTAGCCTCCGTGCAAGAGTCATCATCACTATCCTTTGAGGTAGAGTCACTATCACTAGCCTCTGTGAAAGAGCCAATGTCACCATCTGACTTCTCTGGATCAACATCTATCGCTCCATCCACACACACCTCATTCTCCTTGTCATAGTGTGTCTCAATAGTGTGCATTTGATCCCTACACCTATGATTAGGTTCCCACAGCCCCTTGCAATAGTGGCAAGGTTGTGTGCTCCTATTGGGCATGGGGTTTCTCTGTTCTTCCAACCATCTAGATGACATAGCTCTGTTTTCCTCTGCTATGCCGACCCAATGTGTAACCTCATCTCTGCTCTAGCTAGGATTTTTATACGATACAAATTGATGGAATGTAACTAGATCTCTGAGAATCTCATTGAGGGTTTGATATTCCCTATCAAAATCAACAATCTCTCTAGTAAAGTCCAAAATATCCATAGATTTGTTTTCCTCTGCTATGTTGACCCAATATATAACCTCCTCTTAGCTCCACCTAGCATTCTTTATAGATAAAAACTGTTGGAATGACAATTGAGCCCTAGTTTCCTCCCCAAGGGTGTAATATTCCCCTTTACAGATCATACTCTCTCTAGCAAGGTAAAACAAATCCATCTCTCTGTATAGAAGACCCCTCTATGGCTCTACATGCATGTGCTAATTCCCACTGGCTGGCAGGAATCCAGGCTCTGATACCACTGTAATGATGCCAAGCCATTATGCAAGCATCATCACAGTTTTGGTGTCTTTTTAAAACTTTTTCTGAGTGAGGTATTTCTTCAAACACTTTGTTGATGTACTTGTTTAGATGTGTTTATATGTGTGTATGTAGAAAATAATAGAAAGAGATAACCATGGAACATAACTCAACCATATGCAATAAGATAGACAAGCCAAAACATATCAAATCTTCTTTATTCATAAAATAGAAGAACCTGCTACAATGGAGATGCCGATCTGGAATGCTCAACAGATGGCCGAGATGATAGATAATAGATAACAAGTATGAGCTGCTACAAAATTCTCCCGACAATACAAAATAAGCCTCCAAAGGTTGGATAAGAGATGAAGACCAATGCCAAGTGCCAAACCCCTCACTGCTGGAAGATGCCACGCTCTGCTGGATAATTCAAGTTCCTCAACAATTTGGCCCTAGTGCCAAAGATGTCCAATCACCTCCAGAAAGATGCCAAATAGTAGATCGGGTGATGGTAAGAACAACCCAGGTGCCCGAATCTCCAAGATCCCTCTCAACCTCTATAGATCTAAACTCCTCCACTGAATGGTGCGCCCCACTGGATGACTAAAGCCCTAGATAATTCATCCCTGATGAAGGAGGCCTCCAAATGTTATGAAACTCTCCACAATGATAGTTCAGGATGCTACAACTCCAAATGTTATGAAATCTCCACAATGATGCTAGCTCTCAGATAAGCAAATGAGAACCCAGTGCCTAAAATCCTCGTGTTGCTCTTACTAGGTCCTTAGATCTAGCTTCCCTCCAAATAATGGTGCTCTCCCTTTGGGAAAACGCCCCACCCTCAATACAAATCAATCCTCCACTAAAAGACTTAGGAAAACCACCAAGAATGATGCCAAGACACCGGCAGTTGTTTCATTAATACCTAGAATTTCTAATCCCTTCTCCCATAGAATTTTAATCCTCCTGATGAATGGTGCACCCCTGGTTTTGAAACCCCAACCTGGGTGTTCTCTATCTTCATAAGCAACTAATGTGGAATCCTCCTACAACTAAGTAGATTCCTGAACTAGAATGGTGTGGGAGACATAGATTCTAACCAAGCTTTGGGGACAAGTTAGGTGAATCTTTCCACCATTGAATCATCCCTCTAGGGTTTGTTATGTCAAAACCCTCAAAACCCTCAATGTTAGTCTACTTAGCCAGGAGCCAAAACCAAAAGATTGGAAACATACACCTTAATGAATGAGAAGAGGCCCTTTGCCTTTTCCTTTTTATACTTTTGGCTCACCTTATCACTCCAAAGTGACTTTCATTATAATAATATTTGTTCTAATTACAATTAATTAAATCACTTTAATTAATTAATTAACCTTTTTACCTCTGAAAAGCTCCTTATCTCTCCTTGTGGCTTCCCTAGCCATTGAAAGTCACTTCTAGCCATCCCATCCTATAGTGTTGCTCCTCCCGATTCCAATGAGATATTACACTGAGAGGTTACTCCAAGTAATGTGCCCAAAATGACCTCTTTAGTGATTTTAATTATAACTTATAGCTCAAAATAATCAAAATCATGGAAATCGTCGGAATGCAATGAAACCAAATCCAACCTGTGTGAATGACTCATAATGATGGAATATGATGATCAATACAAATTGGACCCCACAATGCCTCTCAAATACCCATGTACTCTCTATAACATCCATCTGGCTACTCTGGTCATCATAAATCTCTGCACTGTGATGATGTCTCAAAGTGGGGACATTACATGGTTGCACTGGTTGTACGATTTCACCTGACATCACTAGGCACATAAATATACAGGCCTCAGGCCCCAGGTAAGTACGTAGGTCATTTGTTTTCTTTAATTTTCATTTGTGTGTCCACGTTATATTAGTTTCATTTGTTTATATCTGGATACTCATGCTATATTAACATATTTCTATATTTGAATTTATGCATATTTTTTTACTTCATTTTCTTGAGATCATATTACATGTTAGTTAGAAGTTTTTGATAAAATGAAAAAATTTCTTTTTAGAGATAGTTGTGATTTTTGAAAGTTCGAATTTTTTATTATATGAATAAAGAGGCGAGTGTGCCACCCTTCAATATCCAAACATGTCTTGTTTCAATGTGTGTGGGAATAGGTCTTCCCAAGATATGTTGAGGTTCTCATGTACTCTACGACGATCACATGTCCCCAAGTAGGAGCCAGATGTTACCCCAAATTTCTATGGGTTATTAAGGATATGATGTATCGAGGTTTGCAGGTTGAATATGTAGAGTGTTAAGTTGACACATGTGACTTGTGGACCCTTGGAGGGCATACTTGTTTTTATTTATATGACCTTGCCATGTGAAAACTTTTCCATGGAGGATCTAGGTCACTTGGACCCTCATAGGGGCTTGAAGCCCACAGGTTGGATGATGCACCACCACTCATTGCACACTTTCGAAGATGCACATTTCCTTTAGATGCACTTGTACATCCTAGACCTTGACATCACCTTTCTTGATGGGGTTATGATGGGTTTGATAATCATGATAGTGATGTGATGTGATTTGATGGAGAGAGATGCATTTATTTTCTCCCTATCACATGACGAGGATACACATGGAATTTGGAGGCCCAATGATTTCCACCTAGAAGGTCAACATCTCTCTTGAAATTCTAACTTTACCCCTTTGAAGATTTTAATTTAATGTTTTCTAATTTTTGTAAAATGTAAAGAAAAATTTAGAGGTTCAACCCTATTTATATAATTTTAAAACGAATTATAAAGAGGAAAAATTAGGGTTAGACGACCTTGTATAAATAAAGGTCATCTCACTCTCATTTTGTCATCATGATTTTGAGAATTACATACTCTCTTGGATGAAATTTTTTCCCTACTTGGGAAATTCTCTCTATCTCTCTCTCTTGGTGTATTGTGTATTTCTTTACTTGTCTATTGGAAGGAATGCTAGTGTTATCTCTTGATGCTTATGTTATTGGCAATGTGGTGGAACATTCTTGATAAGTAAGGGTTTTACATGCTATTTATTGAACCAGGTAAGGAATTTCTATGTTTGTGTTGTTTATTCTTGGTTTTTAGGTTAATTTTGTTAAATCCTTGCAGCAGTATAAGGGAATACACCCTCCACCAGGATCTATATTTTTTATCATTCAAAAGGCTATTTTTCAAAGGTTTCTACAAGGAGTAAAACATATTACAACCTTGTAAATTACCTTGCTAAGGTTCGTTTTCTCTAGGGAGTAAAAAATATTACAACCCTAGAGAATTAATAAACCCTAGATCATAAAGAAGAGACCCCATAACCTAGAATATAATGCACTAATCAAATTTCATTGGAGATTGAATATTATGCATTGGTGAACGTGATATCAAGGAGATTGAATTGTCTAAATTTGGAATTTTATTTTACATGCTTTAATCTACATTATGTGCTAAGGGTGTCTTTATTAACCAAGAGAGATCATTTTTGTTATAAAATTTATTCTATGGCCAATAGGTCTACAACAAACTCATAATTGTTTCACTCTTTTCTCACTTTTCTACCACTAAAATTCACTTGCAAGATGTGATAATTAATCTACTGGTTATTGGCTATCTTTTGGGTGGTTTTGCTTGTTCATTCTAGTGGCTAGAAATTTGTTGTATCAATTTTTTTCTACAGAAATTTTTTTGTTGCAATCTTTATGATAACACAAATTAATGGCCCTCTAATTGATATCAAATTCTTTCTTTAGTCACTGGAAATTCATCTACTCATTGTTGATATCC
>SNQJ01S0005459.1:156005-175906 GCA_010110895.2 Picea sitchensis | reverse complement strand
TCTATATATTCTCTTGTTCTGGGAAGGGTTAAAATTATTTTGCAGGTACACTTTCTCGGAAACCAATCAACTTATCACAAGATTCTTTCTCAAACCTCCATTACATATTTTATCTTGACCTATAAGGACACATTTTGTATCCTTTCACTTTCCATTGCAAACCCCTTAGGGTCACCTGGGATTCCCCCCTTGTGGTTATTTTATCATCATTAAAGTGAGGGGAGTGTTTATCTAAGGTGAGAGTGGGTAAATAGTCCCATATTTGTCATGCCTTTTTGGTATGGGCTGGGATTTTCTCAAACTACAATCTGTGCGATAACAGGTACCACACAAGTTTCAAGTGGGAGATAAGGTATGGTTGAATTTGCAGAAAGACCGCCTCACAAAACCCCACTGAAGCTACATCCACTCTGATACAGGCCTTACACCATCACCAAGGTTGTGGGTGAGAATTATTTTCAATTAAGTATTCCTCCTTTCCTTTACTTGCACTCGATATTTAACATGAAACTGCTTCAACCATATTTTCCACCTCTTGTGGACACTTCAGATGTGGTCAATCACGTGGCCCTTGCAAAAATCACTCTTGAATGCATTGAATGGGTGAAATTTTAGTGGATCATAGACACCAAGAAAAAGGGTACCCTCCAGCAGAACATCCACCTCTATCGAGTCGTCAAAGAAGGGAAGATTCTTCATCAGGGCAAGTGGCTCACTAGGAGTCAAATTCAACAGAATTTCCCCCATTTGGTGGAGTAAAATGATGCAATGGAGACCATTTGTTTATAAGGGGGTAGGATTGATCCAGGTGGACATCCGTGGTCTCCCATCTATTCCACTGGCTCAAAGTACAGTTTCCATCTTAGCATTTATTGTATATTTTTGGGGGTGCCAAACTTCTGGGGTCATTTTGACTCCCTAAACAATGTTTTTTTGACTTAGAATATTATAATAAAACCCTTTGGAATATTTGAAATGTGTACTCCTTGAATAGACATTTTTTACAGTGTACCGAGCACCACAAACGAAGATTGTGTGCAAAAATTGATCCCTCGGGAAGTTGACATATCAACTACCCCCATTGAGGCCCACAAACCTTTTGGTGTTTCATCTTTCAAGGTTAGGGTTTTGTCATTTATTCTTTATCTTAAAGAGGCCTTTGGAGTCTCATTGTAACCAAATTATTTTGAATTACATAGCTGACACATCTCTCTTCAGAGATAAGATACCACCATTCTAACTAGCTTGTTTTCTTTGTGTTTGACAGTCTTTTTGTATTCCATATAGTCATCAATAGAATATGAGTTTCACTATATTATTGTGTTCCTTGCAATATATCTGTGTATTTCCTTGTTATATCTTTGTTATATTTCTTCCTTTGTGTCATTCTCAAAATAATCTAGATCAATGGCATTAGGACATCTAGTTATGTTCATCACATTGTGATGTTAGGATATGTTTGTCAAATTATGATGGCAGGTTATGTTTTTCACCTTGCAACGTTTAGTTATTTTCATCTTATTCCAATGGTGGGTTATTTTCATCACATTACGAAATTAGGGCATGTACATCATATTGCAAAATTAGTTCATGTTCATCCCATTTCAATACTTGTTTATATTCATCACATTGAGATGTCAGGTTCGTAGACTCTTATATTTGACTCATAGCCATCTTGATATTTCATTTCATGTTGGTCTTATTGTCCTTTATACATGGAAACACCTAATGAGAGTCACTTGAAAGTAAAAAAAATGATACTACAATATATCTGAGGTATATTTTAGATTGTGATACATTATATTACAAGGAGGGCTCCTTGTTTGGCTAGTTTCACTGATTCCAATGGGCCAGTGACCTTGATGTTTAGAATTCTATTGCATGTTATGTTTTTAGTCTTAGCTTTGGACCTATCACTTAGGATTGTAAGAAGAAATAATATCTTTCTCCTTTTTTAGTAGAAACATAGTTTCAAGAAAGGATTAATGCATGTTAAGAAGTATTGTGGGTTTGACATATCCTTCCAAAGTTGGGATTCTAGAGATAACATATGGCCACCCTCTGGTGTGAAAATTAGAGTTCCATCAAGATCACAAAATATCTAGTTCAACATCAGCACAACAAACACGTTGAGATAAAAATGCACTTCATCATAAAGCTTATTCAAGATTGTGTTTTTGATGTGATTCTTTGTCCTACAGATGATGAAGTTGTAGACATTTTCACAAAGTATTTTAATAGAAGTAATTTTTTCCAAAATTGGATCTATGTTAGGAGTTCATAAAATTGTCATTATGGGGCAATAAGGTCTAATGCCTCTTTCCTTATCCTATTGTGTCACCTTTGTAAATTATTCAATATATTCCAAATTGTTCTTAAGGGGGGATTTTATGATACTTAGACACTTAGGAGTTAGTTAAGATCAACTTGGTCTAATGTGTTTTTAGGTAAAGTTTTGTTCTTTAGTGTGTTTCTTTAGTATGCATTGGTATTCATTTATAGTTATGTAATCCAAGGAAACAATATGTTCTAGACCTAAAGTGATCCAATGGTTCATATTCTCCTTGATACTAATGATTATATTCTCCTTGATGAATGAAAGGCCATTCATTTAACATCAATTATAAAAAACTCTTATTTATTTATCTCCTTTTAGATTAATAAATTGTATGAAGTGGCAACATTGATTGGGGCTATGGATTGCTTCACTCTTTAATGATTTTAACCATATAGAACACTATTGTAGCAATATTTAATATGGATTTTAACCATATAAAATAGTAGTGTGTCAATCTTTAATCTTCTCATTTAAACAATTGCTTAAGATGTTTGACCTATGTGAAGACACCACAAAATCAATTGCTTAAGGTGTTTGACCTATATGAAGATACCCCTATTTTGTTGAAAAATTCTAATATTATAATGAGAATTAAAATTTTAAAAATATTTCACCATTTTTTTTAAATGCTTAAATTAAAATTGGAAATATTTCACTTCAATAATTAAATATTTTTGTTAAATCATTTATTGTTTTCTCAAATTTATATATGATAAATTAGCATTTTATCCATCAAATTTCAACATTAATTTAAACTCATCGGTAACACTCCACGTCCCTCTGTACACTCATGGTTGCATGCCGTCCCTCCCATTTAAAAAGAATGAAAGGGCATTCTCACGGAGTGAAACTTCACACACTCATACCAAAAATCATTTATTGTTTTATTAAATTTGTACGTGATAAATTAGCATTTTATCTATTAAATTTCAACATTAATTATATCAGAAACAATTCACATATTTATATTCCAAAAATAATATTTTCTAAAAATTAAAACCCAAATTCCACATATTCATATTTAATAATTTCAAAATCAAAATCTCAACAAATTCTACCGTAATTTATTTTAAATTTGTATTTACATTTATATATACGGAGTTGAATGATCTTACTCCAATTAATAAGTTATTAGTTGTAGTTATTAATTATTTCATAATTTAATATTTCTAAGTTTTGGTTTTATTGGTTTTATTCAGGAAATATTTTCTATTTAATTTTGTCTAAAATATTGTAAAAAATGATCTATTCAATGGTTAATTCTATATAATTCTAGAAAAAATTATAAATAAAATTAATATTTTTTTTATATGAATACTTAAATTAACTTAGATTAAAGTTTTAACTCATTTTAATGCTCAACAAATAAAACACATTTAAGATTATTTAAATCTCTTTTTTCTATTATTAGTAGTATTATTAAGTTGAAAGGTGTGTATACTTATTGATAATGAGTACATTTAATAGGTTTTTAGTGTTTAATCAGTTTTGTATGGACAAGATTAAATATTGATGGAATATTTAAGTTTTGCGAAAATCTTTTTTTATTTAAGACCCCTGGTAAGCACCCTCTCTGTACATGATAGAGTAATCTACATGCTTATACATCTCTCTTTATGAGAGTCAATTGATTTAATGAAATATTGGATATATTAATGACTTTGGAATTTGGATTTAGAAATTGGTTACCTATTTGTAATTGTTAGATGCTTGGGTAATTTACAGCAATCTGTCTATTCGTCCAGGTTAATGTTCTTTTTGAAATATTAAATTCTTTGTATCGCGTCTTTCATCAAGCTAAGAATGCAATTTCGTATTTTTCTTTCTGAATGTAGATACATGATAAATGTGAACTATGGCTTTTGGATTTCTGTGGTTGTGTTTTTAACTTTATGGGCATTATTATCTGAATTATGAACCAGATTTTTTCCAACTGCTTTTTTTTTCTTGATAATGTGGAGGAGTCTACTTTAGGTCTAGGTCTGTAGCTGACATCACATTCATCAACAACTTAGATGCTCTTTATTGTTTTTTTTTTTGTTTTTTTTTTTTTAATTTCTATTTCCATTTCCAAAAGATGTTCCCACCTTTATCAACTACTTAGACGCTCTTTGTTATTTTTTCATTTTTATCTCTAAAAGATGTTCCCACCAGGATTGAAATTGTTGTTTTATTTTATGACTACTGTTCATTTTAAGGCTGTGTTTTATTTTACCAGCCTAAACCTTTAGGTGTTTACCGGCCACTAATTTGGGATTGTGCTAGTTATATTATTTTGATTCATTTTCATAAATCTCATTATACCTGCAGCCTATGCAGTGTATAGCGATCGATATGGGTTGACCAGCATATTAATTCACGGTTGATTTTAAATTTAGGAAGTTTTTATTAAAGAAAAACATTACAAATAAATTTTGTTTATTTTTTTAAATTATTTGCTATTGGTTTTGGGAATGAACCTGTTATTGCAAATGGACGGCAGAAATGGACCTCTGAAATGCATATAGATTTGTTAAACCACCTAAATATATAATTCCCAAGGTAGTACATACTTGTCTTTAATTTTTTTTTATGTGAATCACTTTTTGTTCTTTATGTATCTATTTTGATCAATTTGATCTTTTCCTAAAAATTTTCATTTCCAATATTATTATATTTATATAATATCAAAAAATTAATTTAAAATACTTAAAAATCAATATTATTATATTTATATAATATCAAACAATCAATTTAAAAATACTTAAAAATCAATTTAAAAATGTAAAATATTCACCACGTGCTTAAAATAATGTGCACCCACAAATTCACTTTCACTGGTATTTGAACCTCCACTGCCTCATAATCCGTTTCTAGACACAGATTCATTGTTAGCCGTCCGTTTTCTTCTATGCTCCCAGTAATTTATGCTACTTTAACTAATGGTTTTGCAGCCTTGTTTCATATTACATTAATTTTTTTTGTTTATAATAAAAAGTCTTAGAAGTACTTAATTCTTTTTATATTTTTACCTTATTATTGCTAGTATTATTATATTATTTTGATTAATTTTCATAAATTTTATTTCATATTACATCAATTGTTTTTAATAAAAAAATTTAGAAGTTTTTAATTATTTTTATATTTTTACTTTTAATTAATTTATTCTTAATAAATTTTTATTTTATTTTATTATTCTTTAAAAAAAAATTCTATCATTTTCCAATCATTGATTTTCATCTAAAAAATTTATTTTATTATTCTTTAACAAATATTCTATCATTTTCCAATCACTGATTTTCATCTAAACTTTTTTCATAGTTTATTTCAAGAAGGTTTTAGATAATTATATTTAACTATAAAAACATACACACGAAGACATCTAAATTTATTTTGGAAATAAAAGAAAATAATGTGATATAAACTAAAAGCATTTCCTTTCAAAGGTTTTCATATTTAAAATGATTGGACTTCAATTTATTTTATCTGCTTATGTGTTGTTTACATTTTTATATCGATAGGTGTTCCCTCTATTGGAATTGATGGGTAAATCAAACTTTTAATCATAAATTATAATCTTATGTTCAACAATTGAATATGATGGAATATTCTTCATCGTCGTATCAATTGATGAGATTTTAATAAATTAACTTCCTCTCATTTATAAAGACATACATTTTTGTGTTTGCATTTCTACATTTTTAATGACCCTCCGTTACGACAACCAAATCAACAACAATAATAGAAAAAAAAAATGTTTGCATTAGGAAATATATATCACAATTAATAACGACATATTAATGAAACAATATTAACACATTAACAAACCTGCATGACATAAGTTGGAACAACATTGCAATGGATAACGATACATATATGGACGCAATAACACAATAAAAAAGAGGCCATAACCAATGCATTCTTTTAATAATAACGCATCAAAGCACAAATCACAAATGGCTCAATTCATCTCATAAGGAAAATCATATGATAAAATCAAGATAATATGAGATAACATAACGCTACTTAAGGATCATAAAGATAATCATAAAATGACATAAGATACTACCTGCCCAACCTACCCAACAAGGTTAGGACCTCCAGGACACATAAGAAACGCTCAATCCCAGGTTCCAATTGATTTTAACCATTTAAGATTTCAAGGTTAGCGACTGTTCTGAGGAACAATGAGGTGTCTACATCCCATTAATCAATCACATCTCATAACTCTAGACTATAATATCAGGCATACATCAACATAATTAATCATAGTGCAGGGTCTAATCTAATCTACTGCATCCATCCTTCAGTTAGTGATTAAGTGAAATTCGTATCAGGTAGTGTTACATAAGAATTAAAAATCATAAGTGTAATTACAATCAACGATTCTATGCTAGATTCATGTCTAAGGGATCCATAAGAAGATCAATCATCACCTGTCACGTAAGGACATCAAGTCACTTTACATATCTAGCTAAAGACTAAAAGGAGATCAACCTTGCTTACAAAATACAATAATTTAACATGCTTCTCTTCATCATGTACCCATTTTATAAAACTAATAAAATCAGTATAATGCAATAAATAAAAATTCGACAGCTTAAATATCCATTAAAGAAATTCAAGGAAGACCATAACTTATTCTTCCATAAATAGGAGTGAATTTACTTTTCTCAATTTCATTAAAGGAGTTAAGAATGACCAATCTAATGTAACAATTAATAGACAATTAGATGTTAAGCTAGAATTCTAAGTTAAGAATCCAAAGGGAGAGCTCTGGAATTTATTCCAACCGCTGAACCTGTGAAAAATGATTTATGTTTTAATACATACCTCAATACGGTCCTCAATCTGGACTTTCATCCGGTCCTCCATCCGGACCTTCATCGGGTCCTCCATCGAGTCCCTGTTACAGAGCAATTTCTAATAATGAAAATTTTTGAAATGAAAACAAATCAGGCAGCAAGAAATCCAGGTGTTCGAGGAAAAAAAATACCTCAAGGAGTGACAACGAAGTGAATCTGATGGACATACCCTGAGATTCTTGTAGAAATTAAAATGGTTTTAAAAAGTTCCAGCAAGCATAAAGGGGATTTCCTGAGGTGTAGTACATACATACATTTTTCAATAATTCCTCCATATTGAATTGTACTCACCAACATGAAAAACAGAATGATGCCTGACCGACAACGAAATACCCAAACGAATATGAGATTCAAGCATAGAGGGATGAGAGTCAACACATAGAGATAAACCTTGACAGGTTACACAAAAAACGCAGAGTTATTCATGAATCTCAGAAAATCATGATGAAGGAAGCTAGGCAAAATTTAATTTCCATACTCAGAGATAAATCAAGGAAATAAAATCGCTAGGAAGGAAACAAAATTTTGGAGATTTTAAGTACCAAACGCAGAGAGTAAACGAAGAATAGAAATACCAGGAAGGAATGAATACAAGGTGAAATTAAAATTTATATCAAGTTGCGAGTCAAGCTTGCACCACAAGTTGATTCCAGTTAATCAAATAAACACAAAATCTCCTTAACAACAGAACGAAATATAAAAATTGAAGTTTGCAACAAAATTAAGAATTGCATCTAGAATTCCTTTAAAATAGAAATTATCTTCAGAACTGTATAGGACATGGCTAACAGAAACATAAATCAAATTTTAGAACTAAAAAAAATAGGCTCACAAGTGTCAACAATTCGCTATATTTTTCCTAACCTAACTCAACACAAGGTGCTAAGGAATCAATACAAACAATTAACTGGGAAAAGTGGAATCCATACATGAACAGTTTAAAGACACCATAAATACAAGAGAGATGTTTTTCATATGGAACTTAATATGACACCTGATCTCACCCTTTTTCCGACCCTCGATTCAACCTTTGATCTGACCCTTCATTCGGAACTAAATTTATGAAAAAATCGAAATTAAAAAAATCACAGGCAGCAAAAATGAAAATCTTAACGGATGTACAAAAATTTAATACTGAGTTTCTCATTGATGTAGAAATGTACGGGTAGGTTCATCCTTCAATAGTCCTAAGGGAGTAATCAAATTCTAATGTAGAGAAAACAAAAGAAAGAAACAACAACAAATTGTCTGGGTTGTTCAATAGTTGGGAAACACCAAAACTGACACACCATTCAACAACAGGGTTCAATGCACAACCCCACAAACAAATAGGAGGGAAGGGATAGTAAAATAATGCAGAGGTGCTCAGGCAGGTCGAGCTAGTGTTGCATCCCTCAATCATTCCACAAAATAAATTATTCTAATAAAAGATCAAAAATTAAACATAAATAGAGAAGAAACGATCATAAATTATGGGTTTTTATTCTAAATACAACATGGTAAATACAATCATTATCAAGTTGCAATTGTTTACAACACTTAACCAATTGACAACATCACAATCTTTACAATCTTGAGTAGCGTAAGGCCCCAAAACGTTTGTGAAATGAGGAAAAAACATAGAGGGTTTTAGGGATGATTTTAGGCGCTAAATTTCGTTGATGGGCTAATTTTCCATGGTTTTCCCAAAAATAGATTCACTATTCTAAAAATGATTCACCCAAATTCTATAGGATAAAATTATTTTACCTTAAAAATCGCCAAAATTGTATACAAACTATATAAAATTCCTTAGAAATTTGAATATTTTTACAAAAATATCGCCAAACATTTTTTAGTTGGCATGTGAAGGATTAGTAATATTTGCTAAGGTTTCTACATTTTAAAATAAATTCCCATCCTTAAAATCACCCCTGCGGGGTTTATGGCTGGAAAAAAACACAGAGATGAGGGGAAAATTCGTGCGGGTTCTTCCTGGGCATCCCTTAGCCATCGTAGATGAGAAGGGAGGAAAGGAAAATACCCATTAAGAAACGTAGAGTAAAAAACCATAGCGCCAAAGGGAAAATGTGTACGCAGAGTAAAAACCATGAAAGGAATAGATAAAATAGCAGAGTCGAGTTGAAACGTTCCGGCATAAAAAAAATGGTAGAGTCTGAGGTGGAAAAAGGGAACAATCTTAGAGGTTTGAAAATCCCAAAGAAGATTTTAGTAGCATAACCTTAGGCTTACCAGTTGTGATCCATTTCCCTCCTCTATCATTTATTTTATAGAGTTCCTCTTAGTGACCTTTCCATTTTCACATCAAATTAGTTTTATTAAAATTTTATTAGGAAATATTCTCCCCCATACACTTGTCACCCAATCCCTTAGTTTCACAAGAAATTCATTTAATTAATTAAATTAAATTTCTAATTTCCCTCACCCACCTAAAAGAATTCCTAAAAACGATATGTGTTGTCCCTTTATGCCCTCAATTTCCTTTAGTGGATGACACTCGTCTTAAATCTTAGTTGAGTTCGTTTAGGAAAATTCTCTACACTAGATTTCTTTCTATGTTCCACATGCCTTTTGCATTTAATTTCCCCTTTTTCTCTAGCTTCGTATTTAGCAAGTTTTGCACATAGACAACAATTAATTTTTTGGATAATTTAATCCTCCTTTATATTCTAAATTTAATTTTCCCCCCTTTTTTTTCATCCCCCCCCTTTATTAATTGTTTAATTAAGTTTTAGTCCTCATATCCTACTTAGACCTAGGATTTAATTTCAACTAGGCTTAGCAATTTTTTAACGGAGAAATTAAAATTAATAAACTTTACTCATACATAGTTAATTTAAGGTTGACCATGTCAAGGTGAGATATTGTTTTCTAGGCACCTAGGTTCATTGACTCACCTATTTTTAAAAATCACAACGTGCCCTTTAAGATGCACTATGTTCTCCAATTGTGCCACTTGTCTTTATTCATGTTTCATTTATGTGACGTGCCCTTCAATACGCACTACGTTCTCCAAGGGTGCCACTCTCCTTTTGACTGATTTTGGTAGACGTCCAACCCTTGGAGTCAATACTTTGTTAGGTGAAATTGTTGGAGACTGAGGGCCTCTAAGGAATAAGGACCTTACCTTATTGTGCACCCCTTAGAATATTCATGAACAACTATATCATTCTTCCATCATGGCATCGTAGATCTATCAAACTAGGTAATTGTCAACATACAGTTTGAACCAGAGTGGGAGTGCTAGTAGGTTGTGGCAGGGCTTCTTCCACACCTCTTGCTTAATATATATGGTTGTGATTCATGACCCCTTTACTCCAAATGTGAGTCTGATTAGCAATCAATCGCCAGTCTGCATCCATCAACAAAATAAGTATGCGATCCATAAACAACATCATAATTATTAATATACCCTGTCATATGTCACATATAAAATAACATAAATGCTCAAACCATATACAGTCCACTCCCTGACTCGATTTGAATTCCAAGGAGGTCCATCGATGCCATAGTCATTCTCAATTAGTCAAGAGTCCTGCGCACTCAGGAGAAACCAGTCAATAACATTTGTCTATACATAAAGAACATAATATAACATCATAATCCACAGTCTCATCATCAAAATCCATAAACAAAGTAGTCAATCATATAATGAACCAGATCACTTGCTCACAATTGTATTCAAAGAATAAGTCATATCAGGTGCGCGCAAGAGCATGATTTTACATACACCCCCTCTTGGTTTAAACTTCATCCCGAAATTTCACAGTATACAAGTGCAGAAATAAAGTATCTGACAAATTGAAATGTCTAGCTATCAAACAAAAATGGAAACTGTTGATGCATATCATATGTGTTCTCCCATGTAGCCGAGTGTGGACTATAATTTTTCCACTGTACCTTGACCTGATCGACTGTTCGACATCGTAGATATCTAATGCGATGGTCCATATTGCATATTAGCTTCGTCGTGAGTGCACCCTCGTCTGATACCTGCAAATAACTCATGTCAATCACATGTGTAGGATCACTAACATAATGTCTCAAAACAGATACATGAAAAACATCGTGCGTACGCCTCAAAGAATCAGGCAAGGCTAGTCGATAAGCCATGGGCCCCTTCCTTTCTACAACCTCAAAAGGTCCCATGAACCTAGGAGAGAGTTTATCACCCTTTCCAAACTTGATCATACTCTTGTGCGGTTTCACCCGTAAAAAGACTCGATATCTAGCTTCATAACTATGGTCAGTGTGATGCGCATCGACATAACTCTTCTGTCGATCATGCGCTTCCTTGATACTTTGTATTATCATTTTCATTTTATCTTTCATTTATAGGATCGCTTCTGGTCCTACCATGACCCTATCCTCAAGCCAATCCCAACTCAAAGAAATCTGACATGGCCTCCCGTAAAGAAACTCAAAAGGCGCAATCTTAATGGTACCTTGATAGTTGTTGTTGTATACAAACTCTAGCAGTGGAAATAAATCATCCCAAATCTTTTGTTGGTACATCACATACATACGCAACATATCCTGCAAGATTTGGTTGGTTCATTATATCTACTCGTCTATCTTCAGGTGATATGCAGTACTAAAGTTAATTTGGGTTCCCAAGGCCGCTTGGAAACTAGTCCAAAATTGTCCGGTAAACATCGATCCTCGATCGGATATGATCCTCTTAGGCATGCCATGAAACCTCACAATATCTCATATGAAAACTCTATCTATGTCTAGTGCCCAATATGTCATACGCACAGAGATAAAATGTTCACTCTTTGTTAGAGTGTCAACTACCACAAAAACAAGTCGTGCCTCCTTGTCGTCAATGACAATCCAACGATGAAATACATCAAAATGACCTCCCATTTCGATTCTGGAATAATGTGTAGCTATAGTAATCCTGCTAAATTTATATGTTTATCCTTCACTTCCTGACATTCTATACATCTCGCCATGTAGCTGACTATGTCTGCCTTCATTCCTTTCTAGAAGAATAAGGGTTTTAGGTCTTCCCTCATCTTGGTGACTCCTAGATGATCCATCTACACTTTTCTATGGGCTTCGTTTAAGATCAAACGTCTCAACTCTTCATTGGGAGGTATGTAAATCCAATTATTATATCTCATTAATCTGTCGTTGTCCACAGTAAATCCCTCAAATATTTGTATCAACATGGTGCTTTGTCCGATAAATTCCTTAACCTCTTGACACCAGTCATTGTCACGTTGTACAGTTAGAATCTTTTCACGTAGATTCATCTGAAGAGGTATCATTGAAAATATGCATGGTCTCCGACTCAACGCATCTGCCACTCTATTCATGGCTCCTTTTATGTAGGTAATCTCAAAATTGTACTCACTAAGAAGTTGCGACCAATGCCTTTGTCGCGTGTTCAAGTCACTTTGCGTAAAAATGTGTTGTAAACCACAATGGTTCATTTTTAGTTTGAATTTTCGTCCAATTAGGTAGTGTCTCCACACTCTTAGGGAATAAATGATGGCTAACAACTCCAAATCATGTGTCGCATAGGTCTCCTCATGCTTTCTTAACTTCCTCGAGATGTAAGCGATCACTCGACTGTCTTGCATCAAGAATTTGTCTGATCCTTCCTTGGATGTGTCAGTGCATACCAAGAATTCCTTGCACAGGTTAGGGACTTTTAGTATCGGTGATGTCATCAAAAACTCCTTGAGCCTTCGAAATGCTTCTGCGCATTTCTCGGTCCACACAAAATTCTTGTTCTTCTTCTACAATTCTGTAATCAAATTTTCTATCTTTGAAAACCCTCGACAAACAATCGATAATATCCCGCTAAACCCATGAAGCTACATGATTTTGGGACATTCATCGACACACGCCACTCCATAATAGTTTCTAGAAGGAAAATATCCCCTCTAACTACACCAAGGTTTAAGATGTAGACAGAGCGAATGACCATCTAAAAGTAAATATATTCTCTACTCTATCCCAAACATTCCAAATCAAATGAAAATATCTCAATAAGAGAGAATATCATGTAACTTAACCTTTTATCCCATGTGTGGTGATTATCTACTCAACATATGTAGTTCGAATGACTGCATGTCTCCTCCCAAGGTCAACCTGCATCCAAAACTAGGAAAACAAGGACTACAAGCATCTTATTCTATTCATGAGTTAGGGTTAGATATCAAATTTTAAGTATAAATCAATGAAAATACACAAAACGTCATCATTTGGGATAGGGAAAATATATTCTTTTATTCATAAAACAAACACTGAAACTTACAATCTGTGTCAGCCATTGTTCCATGAACCTGGTTCAGGCTCCTCTCTACAATGCTCCAAGTGCACCTTGACTAGACCTCTTCTCTAAATCTTCTGATCATCTCAAAGGAAGGGAATGGATTGAATGGAGGAAGAAGTAGTTGATGAGGGAATGTTGATGAAATATCTCACAAAAGGTAGCAAAATCTTGGGCAAGGAGGGGAAGTGAAGTTGGGAAAATTTTCACTGTTGTTATTATTGGATTGGAAATGAGACCCCAAAAAAGCCTTTTATCTGAAAAAGGGATGGTTATTCAGTTGGGTAACGATCTATAGCAGGTGAATTGGTTGGGAAACCTCCAATATCCCATGAATTTCAATGAATTCCTTGCAACTTTTTAATTTTTGCAACTTTCGCAAGCATACGTGGGTTGTTTGGTGTGTAGAAAGCATGTGTACATGGGATGTAGTGGTGAAGCAAGTGTATGTACGTGGGATGTAGTGGTGCAAAAAGTGTATATACACGGGCTGTAATTGTGTAGGGCACGTACATATTCTAAAAAATGGTTTTTTAAGAAGAGTTTCTCAGTAGTGCTTTGGAAAATTATGCAAGTAAGAGGGCCAATACCATATATGGAGAAGTAGGAAATTTTAGGGCTATAACAGATGCCCCCTAATGTGTGGGATCATTAGAGCAACTGATGGCCGAAATACATTATAATATCTTCACCAATGTATGAGATCGTGTGAGCTCGAGACCATATTTCGGGAGGTGCCATCTGCAAAACAGAAATTGTCTCTCTGAGGTGGAGATACCCATGCTCAAGATCAACTAAATCATGGCTTCCAATCAAATACATTGTATATCCATGTCATATAACTATATAAAGTGTATCTGTGAGCAATACACAATGGATCTACATCTCAAAATCAGCCGAAGATATACTAGTATAGTATTCATCTTCAAGAAGCTAGTGACGTGTGATGGCTGGAGATGAGATCTTCATAGCTTGAGAAACAACTTAAAGATATTCAAAATTCAGGTAGGAGTACAATGGGAGTTTATAGCTCACTAATATAAGGTATTATAATACTCCTCAAGAAATTACATGAGGATCGCGATGATCAGGAAGAGAACTTCGTCGATTTCGAATCTGGACTTGACTGGACTCTTGGGATGGCCGAGTTATGAAATTCAAGAGACAAACTGCAAAAAGGTCGACTCAGGTTGAGTGAAACTTCCCTGGACAAAAACACGAAATATGATCAGACTCAGGCAGCATGACATTGATATAAGTTCACGATGTAGGAGGCAACACAAACTCTCCATGTGTTTGGAAGAGTAACCAAATAGAGGCAGACAAATCTCTATGTAGTGAGAAAAAATTTATAAGGTCATACTAGATCCTAATGCTTGACGAACAAATGAAAGGATGGGCTTTGTCCGAGGGAGACTCTCCATGATACTGAAAAAAGAATGAATATTTCTCGTCTCCTCTTTTTGGAATATTTGATTTTTTTGTCTTTTTCAATTTTTTAAGAGCTTGAAAAATAATAAAAGAATGTTATGTTACAAAGGAGGAATGAGTTTTGCAAGCAATCATACTAGTTACAAGCGCAAGGAACATACTAATTCTCAAAGCAAGGAGAAATTTGTAGGAAAAGGACACTCAGGGAAAATTCCTCCATGGGTCAAGGTGTCAGGTCACAGAGGCAAGAACTGCTACAAGGCTTGCGTATAAGGCATGCTTCAAAGGTTCAATTGAGAGAAACATGGAGCTTACATTAGGCCAAATACACAAAGATGAAAATGTGATTAAGAAAGACACGATGAGACCCCTTCTATGTAATTTTTACAATCCCGGAGAAGGTAAGATCTATATTTTTTTCATGTTTAGAGAGTTGGAAAAAACGTAAAAGAAGACTCCAGGGAGTACCTTTTTTGGAGATAGTTTAGTCGGTTCGAAAAAGGGTTAAACTTGCACCGAAAAGAAATCTATTCAAAACCATTTTAATGATTGTGACAAAGACAAGATCACTCCACAATCTTTTCAATTTTTAGGAGTCTCAAAAGAGATTAACTATGGACTCACAACCTTTTTTTGAGTTTAGTCTCCTTAGCCTGAAAAAGTATAAAAGTAATTGAGTTGAACTCTCCTAGCAAGATGAATCTCTCGATGTGTACCTTTTTCTTCTATAATCTACAGGACGAAAAAAGGGTTAAAATCATGCTAGTAGATGTTCTTCTGGACCAATTTAATGAGTGTGAAGGAACAAGGTCACTCGACGATCTTTTAAATTTTAGGGAGTCTGAAAAGAGCTTAAATATGGACTCTAGGGGGGTTCCTATTTCATAACTAATATCCAAGGACTGAAAAAGGTGATAAACCAAAACCAAGGAGAATGTTCATTTTTCAAAGATTTAGTCCCTTAGTCACGAAAAAGGGTTAAACTTATGCCTGAGAATACTCTTCTAGAGAGCCAAAGTTCCTAGGGGATACCTTTATTTGCGAAATTAGTCGTCCGAACCGAAAAAGGGGTAAACTATCGCCAGACAAATGTTCCTTCAAATTTGAGTTTGGCGAGCATGAAGGGAAAGAATATATCTTGACAATATTTTCATTTTTAAAAAGTCTGAAAAGGGCTTAAAGAAGACTCCAGGGGGCTACTTTTCTCAGTTAATCCAGACGAGATTGAAAATAATAAATACAATCTCGATGGATGTTGCTTTCGAATTTCAAAGTGAGATTAAAAGACAACAAAGCGTGGTCATTTGGGAGTCTTGAGGGTAAGGAAAGAATGATGGTGTATCAAATGAATGATGCTTTATCTCATAATCATGATAGGACTAACAAGGAATCCTGAGCCTATAGCTAGTACTGATAGAATGAATGCCAAAATGTAGCAAGGATCTACCTAGGGCATCCATGTAAAGGTAGGCTCTACCACCTAATCACGACACTTCTAGAGAAGCAATGAAGGTTTTGTGTCACAATTTGGTGGGGTCGATCCTAGGGAAAAGAGAAAAATACAACAAGATGCAGAAAGTGGAAATGAAATCCTAACTTACATGTAAAAGGTTGGAAAAAATGACTTTTACCAAAGGATACCCAAAAAGTGACCCATCCCAAAAATTACCAAACCAAAAGAAAAAGAGTATCGGATCGACCAATAAGAAACTCAGAAGTGGAATCAAGTAAACACCAATCCAGGAAAAAGGATAAAGGGGGTCAAAAAAGGGGAAAAAAGAGCCAAAAAAGTCTATACATAGAAGTTGACATTTCATTTTTACCATTGCAAATTGAAAATCAAGAAAAAGGAAATAAAAACCCTTCTCCAAAAGAGTTGATTTAGGGAGCTTCAGTGGATGAAATGACCTTCTACTTAGACTAAGTACAAATCCCTCCCTCGTGCATTTCAATACTTCATTTATGCATTTATTTTAGGTTTTGAGGGGGTGTTCTCACCTAAAAAGAGCGTCCTTGCGTGTACACAGGCTGTCCAAGGAAAGCCCATGTTGTACTTCGATAGGAAACCACCAGCATGCGTACATATGCAATTGTGTACGATACAACCTACGTACACCTTTGCAAGCTTTGAAAAAATCAAAATGTAGGTACTAACTCCCCTCTTATTTTCCATGAAATAGGATGTATGTTCACTGGATTGCGAGGGAGGATGAGGAAATTGATATCTTGGTCAAATAGGACCCTATATCCATCATTGCACTAAAACAGTGTGGGATATGGAAGTTTTTCCGGTGTCCGTTCATGAGGGAACATCCTAGAATGCTCAATGATCTTGTGGAGTATTGGCACCCGGATGCAGAGAAGTTTATGCTAGAGGGTCAATCATTGAGCCCCACGACAAAGGATATCTATTTCTTGATTGGCCTCTTGAGGAGAGGGGAACCAGACAATTTGAGGGCATTTCCCCTTGGGCCTTTCAACATCGAGGATTATATCTGGATGTATTGTGAGGATGACACTGATAACGTAGGTTGTAAGGTGATGATTCACAAGATCTCTAGTTTATATTTGCGTTTGATCTTACTATTTATCGGGTGGATTAATGGATTCGCAGCCCTACATCAGGCCTCTCAGGCACACATGCATTGTGCCATTTAGTGTCTTGAGGCACACATATTTGACTGGAGTAAGACCATATTGATTTGCATGAAGAGACAACTTACAAATTGTCGACAGTGTTCCAACAAGAACTTTGGGTTCGGTACCATTTTGTGATCCTTCTTCTTCGAGAGGGTGCCCAGTCTCAGTCTGAGAGAGACAGTATGGGGGCATGTGGCTTCCTTCCCAGTAGTATGTAGGTGGGAAACATTGCTTCCACTACAGCATGGAGGGAGGACCATAGAGGCCTTTGACAAAAAAATATTTGAATGGTGGGAATGACATATCCCATTGATTGAGGATTACCCTTATGTCAGGATCAACTTCACCAGAGACCCTGACATGCCAGTGCCTCTCGGCGAGGAGCGAGGCAAGATAGATAACATATTTTTAATGTTATTTAATTTTTAATTTATTTTATATATATCCTTTTTATGTGTGTATAGGGTATTGAATTTGTGTATATGTTATGTATAGATGTGGGACCTGTGTGACCAACAGACTTTGCTAGGATTCGAAAACATCCTCGACCAGAGGCAAGACCAGCAGCAGTTGAAGGACCAGCAGTTGCAGGGTGACTCCTAGCTGGAGAGGCTGAGAGAGTCATGAGACGAGTGGAGCGCAAACTCACTGTACTCACTCGCATTGTACCTATGGTTGAGATCGAGGATCTCCCACCTTTGATGCAGCCTCATGTAGTAGGGGTGCCTTAGGCATGGGTCCAGCTATTCTGGCATTTGGCCAACACTATGGTAGGGCCAATAGGCCCCTTTCTTAGATAGTATAGACCTTTGATGTGCCGAGGGAACATTTTTTATATGTATTTTTTGAGGGCATAAGCCCAACGATGTATACTGACCATTTTTTAGGCCTTCGCACCCACCTATGTACTCATGACACTTTTTGGAGATATATATATACCTGATTTTTGTCTTATGGATTACATATTTTACAAATGTATGTATATGTGTATGTGTGTGCTTTTCTTTAAATGTGTGTGCAACATGACAATCTAATATTTTATTAGCTAGAGTGTTTTTTATATGATTAAATCTCCTAGGAACATGGATATACGTAATGTAATCGAATTTTTTTTCTAAGAGGTGTACCCTAAGGAATTGTTGATGCAGAGTGGGATAATAAACATGGTAAACCCCATTTAACTGGGACAGAACCAGCTAAGCATCTAGGTAAACGTGAAGGTGAGAAATTCCATGTGAGAAAGCATCACGAAGCAATTCTATCATTGCACTATATTCGACAACATTGTTTCTAGCATCACCTAGACAAATACCTCTGAAAGATAAAAGTTGGCCTCCAAGTGTGAAAATCCCCCAAGATGCAGAAGAAATCCTCCAAGTGTGTTGGCTAGCACCGTCCGCAAAACCAAAATACACCTCTGATTCACTTGACCTATGCCACAGTGAAAAGGAAACCATAAATAACTACACATCCACAAAACAAAAAAGACAAAAACTGTATAAAAATTTATACACATGTACAAGAATTCACCCAGGTGACCAACCTAAGTTTAATAATTCTTGACGTAGAGACCATTTCTAGCATCTACCAAGGAATTTCCTTCAAAATCAACCAGACGCTAAGTTCCCTTCTTCAATACCTCTTTCACTATGAACACTCTAAACCACATGGGTTTGAACTTGCCTTCCCCCAGGGGATCTGTAATGTCCCTAAGGCTGAGCCCTATTGTAAATCATGTCTATGAGGTATAGAGATTGCATTATGAATTGTAATTATGTTTTACAGGCTGGTGAGCCAAGTTTATATAAGCTGGTGGGCTTATGTGTTATTAGGCCGGAGCACCTAAATGTTAAGGTCGGGAGCCTGCTTTTGTATATGTAATCATGCAGAACATTAACAAAAATATAAACACCACTGCGTGCACACTGACCACGATGAATGAGTGATGGGGGACTAATCTTCCACAGATTGGGTAAGGGATTGGGGGCTGGAAGGTTGGAAGGAGAGGCTAAGTGTTGAGCCTAAGTGTTGAGCCTAGGGGCTTAGATCCTTGGGAATAATATTTTAATATTATTCCAAAAGCCATGTGAAATATATGTTGTGTCCTAAGTTCCTAGAGAGGAACGCATGCTGATGGAGTGCATGCAGCTTCATGGGTGACATGTGTCGAGCCAGGCACATGCAGTTAAAAAACTGCAGAAGTCATTCATGGAGGGGGTCACTTGCAAGATACCAGATATATAAAATATGAAGAACAGAAACGAAATGCTAGAAATGACAGAATAACAGTAAAATATCCAGCATAATCTTCACAATACACAGAAATGATATACGAAATAGCAACAGAAATAGCACTTTGAAT
>SNQJ01S0005459.1:126897-155995 GCA_010110895.2 Picea sitchensis | reverse complement strand
CCTTCTAGAAGCGGAAGCTTCTATTAGGTATTCTTACATCCGCCTTATTCTATTTTATTGAAAGGTCTTATTAATATTGACCTTTATTACATCCGAATACATTGATCTACCTATGTGCGGGTTAGGACCTTAACATCACTCCTCATTTCATCATCCTTTGTGTCTGATTTCGGATACCCTCACGCAGCTCTGAGAACCAGAAAAACCGAGACGTCTTCATGAAGACCAAAAAATCATCCATCTGATTCAGTTATTGGTCTGTGTCTGCCCTTGACATAACTATGCACCATTGAGAGAACTGGTTAGGAGGGGAAAGTCGACTTGTGAGTTCCAAAACCCAGTCTATCCGCCATTGCAGAGCTGAATCCATACCCGATCTATCTATAGGTTGTTGTTTCTGTTTTCCTGAGTGGGGTTGTGTTGTGGTTATCCTCACCGTGCGGGAATTGAGTCGGAAGGGGCTGAAGAATCGGGTTTTAAGGACCTTAGTTGAAGAGGCAGTCTATCAAGCCTGTGAGAAGCTATTTCCAGGTGAAGGAGTCTACTGGGAAGTTATATTCTTCCAAAGAGAGTCCAACACCAGCTACAGAGCTCTAAGACTTCCTGATCTGGCTTGTTGCCGAGACCTAGAGAGGGAGGTGAAGTAATGATGGACTGTGCTTGTGAAGGTGTATACTCTCGGGCGGAACAAGCATGTGGGGAATGAGAGTCCATGAGTAGTGGGTGTAAGAAGGTATCCTGGGAAGAATCCTTTCTGTTATTCTGTGCAGTTTTTTCTGTAATCTCAGCCTAGACTAGGATTCCTTGCCTTGGGTGGAGCTTAGCCCCAGCTCGGGGGTGACCCACTACTGAGCATGATGAGTATCATGGTATAAGGCTGGGAGGTTCATGGAAGGCCTGCACGTGGTTGGTGGAATTACCACGATTTCAAAGATAAGTATCATTTTATACTCAATATTATGTTTTGCATGCCTGTGATGCTTATATGTATCATGTATTTTGTTGTGCATATGAATTATTGTTAATGAAAAGGATTATTTATGTTAGCAAGAATCTTGTGCTTACTCTAAGTTAAATGTGTTTAATATGACTTAAATGCATGTTATTAATTAAGTATGAGAATGATGTTGTTCCGCATAGTAGCATTTTCCCGACCAGTGGGATGATGGTCGGGGACATTACAGTACAATATCAGAGCATAGTTTCAACACTGAGCCTGGATGGGCCGGATAAGTGGTCTTTGGACCGAGGTTTTGAGAATAAATTGTGTCTGGAGGACTAATTTCAGACCTCAGAATGTTTCTGAGTGTCAATGGACTACTTGACCGTGTTACAAAGATCAGGAGGTGTAGCGGTATTATAAAACTATAGCCGGTGTGGTATATGGCCACAGGAAGAGAGAGAACTCCACACCAGAAGTGTTGGATCAAGTAGATGAAGGTTCAGAAGGAGGGTGCCAAGTCATTGGCCAGAAGTCCTTGAGAAGTAGAGTTGGATGGTCATAATTCTCTGTGGAGAACTCGTGAAATCACGGGGGCCGAAAGATGGCCAGAAGTTGCAAGGTGGTTAGTGGATAGAGAAACTCGCCACCCTAGGATCCAGAATAAACATGGGTCGTTGATCGTGGTTGGTTTGAACCGTTGGATCATTTCGTGAATTCATGGATCGTGAACTTGGAGCGCAGGCCAAATTCTTGGTCACTCCAAGTCCCGAATCATGAAAGAGATTAACAAGAGTAGAATTGGACGGTGGAGCGCTTCCAGGAAGAAGTTCTGAAATCCCGTGAGCCATCAGATCCATCCAACTAGTGAGGAAGTTAGGGATGAAGAGATTTGATAGGTGTAAGCATAGGAGAGATCTGGACCGTTAGATCCAAATCATTGAGGATCGTTGGATCTCATACAAGAACTCATGTATTAGAATTTGGGGATTGAAGTGACAAGAGATTTGGAGTCGCTGCATCGTGAACTCCTGGTTACCGAAAACCCAAAACCCCAAAATATTAAAATGATCCACATTGTAGATTGTAGGAGAGGAACTTGACCATTGGATCAAGTAGATGAATAGACCGTAATTTCATAATTTCGACAAACGGAAGTTCGATATGTGTAGATGCATGAACTCCTGATGCCCGAAACTCTGAAATGAAAAGTAAAAGTAGTGGGGGGCCCTGACATCACTAGGAGTGAGGTATACCTTCTTAAGGACACCATGTGTCACTACCTTGGTGGGAAACAACTGTGTTGTGGGCTCGGAGGGTAAGGAAATCGAATTTTCAGAAATCAGGAGTTGGAGAGGGAAGCGAGTGCGAGAACCTCCGAGACCAAAACCCCGAAACCCGAAACCTCGAAGCTCCGAAAACCTGAAACCCAAAGTTTTGTTTGGAGAGACATGTAGCACCTAGTAGTTTATCATTTGATCACCACCCATGGACGCATGGGTTGGGGACTAAGAAAACGGGGGCTATCACCAGAAATTGCAGAGCCAAACAGATCTCAGAAAATTCATGGAATCAAAACGTTTTCTTATTCGCATTTGTTTATGAATGTTGTAGTTTTATTAAGGGTTTAAGGCCTGACAAACTTCATTTGGATGGACGTTGTGTGTGTAGAGTTCAATGAGTGTCAGGACAGCCGCGAATTGACACCGAGTATAGAAATGGAAGAGGTGTTGATTGCCTCCAATTTAGAGAATGAAAGAGAAGGAAGGGATCTCAACTTGGGAGTTGAAGGATCGAACTCCAATGGACATGGAAGAGAATTGGATAAGGAAGGGCATGTGATGAAAATCATTGAAAGATTGTAGAAAGATGCCCAGGCTCACCGAGCTGATAGCCAAAATATCATGAAAGTTAGGGATAGGCAGGGCCAATTCATTTTAAGGATGTTGAAGAGTCTGGAATGAATAGAAAAGAAATTGAAAAAGGAGAGTGACTCAAGAAATATAGAGAGTCATAGGACCCCTGAGAGGAAAAGAAGATTAAGGAGTTTCAGCAGACATTGTCATCACTCCCCAAATTATTTTAGTAGGGAAGCACACAGTAGTTCAATCCCATCTCCTACCAGAAAGCCCAGGAGATCTGGGATGGATGAATTGAAAGGGGAAATGAACAAGATCAAGCCTCCAACATTCGAAGGAGAACATAATAAGGAGGAAGATGTCGAAACTTGGTTGTTGTGCATGAGGAAATACTTTCAACTACAGAATTATTCCTCTCATGCAGAGGGTAGGATTTCCATGTATCAACTGAAGGGAAATACATCCATGTGGTGGGATCAACTTGTGCAGGTGTAGCACATCAGGGAAAGGGACATCACATGGCAAGAATTCAAGAGGTATTTCGAGAGGAAATACTGAACTAAAAGATATTATGAGAGAAAGATGAAAGAGTTCTTTGAACTCAAGATGGACAACAAGACCATTGATGAGTATGAATGAAATTTTTTTGAATTACTGAAGTATGTTCCGTTCATCAAGGATGAGTCTATCAAAATTCAGAGGTACCTGAGTGGATTACTGCCTCCTATTGGGGATAAGATTCAGTATGATGATCCTAAGACTATGGAAGAAACAATAAGAAGAGAGAAATGCTTATATGAACAACAAAGAGAAAAGCCTACCTTTCGGAAGGCTTGGGTTGACCAGAAGAAGTTTAAAAAGAATAGAGGGAGAAGGGAAACAAACCTCCCTTTTTTAGAAATAGTCCTCAAGGAAATCCATCGTTTAGAGAGCTGAGAATGGCTAAAGTGGGGGAACAAAGGCCGAGACAAACGCCCATTAAGTGTTGGGGATGTAAAGAGAACCACAAGTACAAAGATTGTCCCTATAAAAATGGCAAAGAAAGAGTTGTCCATAATGTTCAACAAGTTGAAAGAGTGGAGGACATGGGCAGTAGAATGCCAAGGATCTATGTGGCCCTGGACAACAAGAAAGCTGAATTTCAGTTGCACATGATTGAAGTGGAAGATATGACTAACAACCAACCATTTATTATTTTAATTGATTTAGGGGCTAGCCATAGTTATGTAGATCCTAGGGTGGTGGAAAGTTTGCATTTATCAAGAAGAAAACATGAAAATTCTTGGTTAGTGCAGTTGGCTATAGGAACCAAGAGGAAAGTCACTGAGTTGGTTAAGTCATGTCCAGTGGACATGAAGGGATTGAGCATGAAGGATGAATTGAATATTCTGCCTTTAGGCTCTTATGACTGTTTAATTGGGATGGACTAGTTGGACCAGCACCATGCCCTCCTGGACTGTCGTAACAAGGAATTTACATGCCTGGATGAGGAGGGGAAGCAAAAAATAGTCCAAGGAATTCCTAGAGTTGTTACTATTAGATAAATCTCAGCAATGCAGTTGAAAAAGTGCTACATGAAAGGATGTCAATTGTTTGCAGCTCGTGTGGAGGAAGCATCCAGAGATGAAGTCTCAAAGATTGGAGACCATGCAGTACTAATAGATTTTGAGGATGTATTTCAGGAGGTACCCAGACTACCTCCGAAGAGAGATATCGATTTCTCTATAAATTTGATGCCCTGAGCAGCTCCAGTATCGAAAGATCCTTATAGAATGAGTATGCCAGAGCTGAAAGAGTTGCAATTGCAGCTTGAAGAGCTTCTAAAGAAGGGGTACATTTTTCCAAGCGTGTCACCTTGGGGTGCCCCGGTCTTGTTCGTGAAGAAGAAGGATGGGACATTGAGGCTGTGTATTGATTTCAGATAGTTGAACAAAGTAACTGTTAAGAACAAGTATCCTCTGTCGAGGATCGACGATCTTTTCAATCAGTTGAAAGGTGCGAAAATGTTTTTCGAAGATAGATCTCAGATCAGGATATCAACAGGTAAGAATAAAGAATGAATACATCAACAAGACCACCTTTAGAACAAAGTATGGTCATTACGAGTTCACATTGGTACCATTTGGGTTGTCGAACACACTTGTTGTTTTTATGTGCTTGATGAATGGTGTATTCAGGGACTATCTAGACAAGTTTTTCATAGTCTTCCTGGATGACATTTTTGTGTATTCCATGTCAAAGGAAGAGCATGAACAACACTTGAGGATGGTGTTGTAAGTGTTGAGAGAACACCACCTGTATGCCAAGTTGAGCAAATGCTTGTTTTATCAAAGGCATATCCATTACTTGGGGCACATTATTTCGAAAGAAGGGATCGTTGTGGATCCTGAGAAGGTTGAGGCCATCAGAGAATGGTCAGTGCCAAAGAATGTGGCAGAAGTTAGATCCTTTATGGGTCTAGCGGGATATTATAGAAGGTTTATCAGAGGGTTCTCAAAGATAGCTCACCCTATCACTTCCTTGCAAAGGAAGGAGAAAAAGTTTCAATGGACTGAAGAGTGTGAGAAAAGTTTCCAGCGATTGAAGAAGTTGTTAAACAACGCTCCAATCTTGAGGATTGCAGATCCAAATGTGGATTTCATGGTGTGCACAGTTGTGTGTAAAGAAGGGTTGGGAGGATTTCTCAGTCAGAATGGATTTGTAATCTATTATGAGTCGAGGAAGCTAAAAGAGCACGGAAAGAATTATGCCACTCACGATTTGGAGTTGGCAGCAATCGTTCACGCTATGAGGAAATGGAGACATTACCTCATGGGAAGGAGATTTGAATTGAGAATAGCCCAGAATGGTCTAAAATATTTGTTTGATCAGCCAACCTTAAATGCTAGACAAAGTAGGTGGATGAAATTTTTGTGTGAGTACGACTTTGAGATCAAGCATATCAAAGGAAAGGAGAATAAAGTGGTTGATGCACTCAGTAGGAGGGTGCATGAATTACATGCTACAGCCATTAGAATGTATCAGACTAATATTAAAAGCATAATTTTGGAGGCTAAAAATGTAGATCTGTAGTACAGAGAATTGGTAGCCAAGCTACAGTAGGGTAAGATGCCACAGAAGATGGAAATTTATAAAATAGAAACAGATGGAATATTGTTGTACAAGAACAGCATTTTGGTACCCAATGTCCAGTGCTTGAAAAAAATGATTATGCAGGAGGTGCATAATGTGCCTTATGCAGGGCACCCTGGATATCAGAAAACAATAGCAGCGGTCAAGAGCCATTGCTTTTGGCCGGTTTGTTGCAACCTTTACCCATTCTTGAGTGGAAGTGGGAAGTGGTGACAATGGATTTTATTACAGGATTTCCCAGAACAAGCAAGCTGCATGATTCTATCATGGTGGTGGTGGAAAATCTTACAAAAGATGCCCATTTTATTCCACTGAAAAATACTCACAAGGAAGTGGATGTTGCTAATATTTTCATAAAGGAAGTGGCACGATTGCATGGAATTCCTAAAATGATTGTGTCTGACAGAAACCCGAAATTCACCTCAAATTTATGGAAAGGATTGTTTAAAGGATTCAAAACGAATCTGAACTTTAGTACAGCTTATCATCCTAAGTCTGATGGATAGATAGAGAGGGTGAACAGAGTAATAGAAGACATACTGAGAATGTATGTGATGGACAAACCATCAAGATGGGAAGACTACCTACACTTGGTAGAATTTGCCTACAACAATGGGTATCATGCACCGTTGAAGATGAGCCCATTTGAAGAACTTTATGGAAGAAAGTGAAATACTCCAGTGAGTTGGTATAATCCAGCTGATAGAGCAGTAGTTGGGCTAGAGTTGCTCAAGGAGATGGAGGAACAAATGATAAAAATTAAGTAGAATTTGAAAGTTGCCCAGGACAGGCAGAAAAGTTATGTTGATAAGAACATAACCTATAGAGAGTTCAAAGTGGGTGATCATGTTTTCCTGGAAGTGAAAGCTAATAGGAGTTCCATGAAGCTGGGAAGTTGTGCAAAGTTGGCAGCCAGATTTTGTGTGCCATTTGAAATCCTAGAAAGGATTGGGCCAGTTGCATATATGCTTGCATTACCTGCATCCATGACTATACATAATGTGTTTCATGTTTCATTGCTTAAGAAATATATATACCAGATGCTAATCATGTTATCGATTGGAATGTGATTCAGGTGGAACAAGAAGGTGTCCTTCAAGTGCATCCTGTGCGCATATTGGATAGGAAAAACAAACAGCTCTGGAATCGAGCTATAGGGATTGTAAAGGTCCAGTGGACCTGGTACGGTCCTGAGGATGCGACATGGGAGCATGAATATGTTATGTGGGCAGAGTACCCACATCTTTTTGAAAATTTTGAAAAGCTTGCAGATACAGTGTAAAATTGCACTGAGGACAGTGCAAAATAAGGGCAGGGGACTGTAAAGTCCCCAAGGCCGAACACTATTGTAAATCATGTCTATGAAGTATAGATCTTGCATTATGAATTGTAATTATCTTTTATAGGCTGGTGAGCCAAGTTTATATAAGTTGGTGGGCTTATGTGTTATTAGGCCGGAGAACCTAAGTGTTAAGGCTAGGAGCCTGCTTTTGTATATGTAATCATGCAGAACATTAATAAAAATATAAACACCGTTGCATGCAGACCGACCATGATGAATGAGTGATGGGGGACTAATATTCCATAGATTGGGTAAGGGATTGGGGGCTGGAAGGTTGGAAAGAGAGGCTAAGTGTTGAGCCTAGGGGCCTAGGTCCTTGGGAATAATATTTTAATATTATTCCAAAATACATGTGAAATATATGTTGTGTCCTAAGTTCCTAGAGAGGAACGCATGCTGATGGAGTGCATGCAGCTTCATGGGTGACATGTGTCGGCCCAAGCACATGTAGTTAAAAACCTACAAAATTCATTCGTGGAGGGGGCCGCTCCTCATTCCATCATCCTTTGCGTCTGATTTCGGATACCCTCACGCAACTCTGAGAACCAGAAAAACTGAGATGTCTTCCTAAAGACCAAAACATCATCCATCTAATTTCGTTATTGGTCTGCGTCTTCCCTTGACATACCTATGCACCATTGAGAGAATTGGTCAGGAGGGGAAAGTCGACTTGTGAGTTCCAGAACCTAGTCTATTTGCCATTGCAGAGCTGAATCCATACCCGATCTGTCTGTAGGTTGTTGTTTTTGTTTTACTGAGTGGGGTTTTGTTGTGGTTATCCTCACCATGCGGGAATTGAGTTAGAAGGGGCTGAAGAACCGGGTTTTAAGGCCCTTAGTTGAAGAGGCAGTCTGTTAGGCCTATGAGAAGCTATTTCCAGGTGAAGGAGTCTGCTGGGAAGTGGTATTCTTCCAGAGAGAGTCCAACACCATCTACAGAGCTCTAAGACTTCCTATTTCAACCTGTTGTTGAGACCCAGAGAGGGAGGTGAAGCACTAATGCACTGTTCTTATGAAGGTGTATACTCTCGGGCGGAATAGGCATGTGGGGAATGATATTTCATGAGTAGTGGGCGTAAGAAGGAATCCTAGGAAGAATCCTTTCGGTTATTCTGTACAGTTTTCCCTGTAACCTCAACCTAGACTAGGATTCCTTGCCTTGGGTGGAGTTTAGTACCAGCTCCGGGGTGACCCACTACTGAGTATGATGAGTAGCGTGGTCTAAGGCTGGGAGGTTCGTGGAAGCCCTGCACGTGGTTGGTGGAATTACCATGATTGCAAAGATAAGTATCATTTTATGCTTAATATTATGTTTTGCATGCCTGTGATGCTTATATGTATCATATATTATGTTGTGCATATGAATTATTGTTAATCATAGGGATTATTTATGTTAGTAGTAATCTTGTGCTTACTCTGAGTTAAATATGTTTAATATGACTTAAACGCATGTTATTAATTAAGTATGAGAATGATGTTGTTCCGCACAGTAGTGTTTTCCCGACCAGTGGGATGATGGCCGTGAATGTTACAAGATCTTTGTATTGATAATAGACCAGGACAATATCACCTTTAGAGAAAATCTGAGGATGAACGAACTGATCATACTGACACTTGACTCGTTTCGTATGAGCTTCATTGGATGAGGTTGCATCACAACGCTGCTCGAGATATAATAGGCGTTACTCAAGTGGTGAAGTGTCCGACAATAATTCCACTACCAACTTTAAAGAAGGAATATAACACTTAATCGGTAAGACTTCTTCCATTCTGTATATGAGTTGAAAAGGTGAAAAACTGGTGGCAGTCTTCACATTAGTTCGGTAGGACCACAACATTGAATATAAAATCAAATGCCAATTTGAATTGGCAGAATTGATCATCCATTGAAGAATAGTTTTGAGAGACTTATTCATGGCTTCAACCTGACTATTCTCTTGTGGGTAATAAGGTGACGAATTTTCTTGTTTAAACCCAAGATTTGATGTTAAATCAATCACCATTTTGTTTTGTATGTGACTTCCATGGTCAGTGACAATCTCCTTTGGGATACCTAACCTTGCTACTATCTGATTAAAAATGAAAAGAGCCATGGTTTCTCCATCATTACTAAATTTTGGCATATCTTCGACCCACTGTGTGAAGTAGTCTACTGTTATGAAGATGTAACGATGCCCCTTGGATAAGGTCAGGTGACATGTAGTGAAATCAAGCCCCCACTTGGTGAAAGGACCAACAACAATGATATGAAACATAGGAGCAGGATGTTCTCGCATCTTCCGAAAGAATATCTGGCATGGGTGGCACTTCTTGACCTCCTCAACACAATCTTTGATTAACAAGGGCCAGAAGTAGCCTACACGTAGGATATTTTCATTTGTTTCCAACCTAGAAAAATGACCACCACATGATCCAGTGTGACAGTCGTTCAAAACGAGATTTCCTTCTTCATGGATAAGGCATCGACGAAGAATGCAATCCACGCCTTGATGATACAAAGTGTCATCGAGCATAAGATAGTTTTATGATTGATGTTGAATTCATCGACGCTCATCATGGGAAGAAGAAGTCGGTAACTTCAAAGTCTAGAGATATACCAATATATCTCCATACCATGGGTCTGAAGATGAATTATAAAAATATCTCCCTTAAATGGCGATTCTTCGGGCGTGTAATCATTAGACTCGATTGAAAGTTCCAAAATGAGCTCAACAAAGACCAATGACTTTTTTTGATTTTGTAGAAACAAAGTCCAAGTCAAATTCCTGTAAGATGACTATCCATCTACTAATATTTCCACCAATGACCCGTCGTGTTAAAAAATATTGGAAATGGTTCATGATGGCAATGACAGTGGTCTTGCGAAGCAAAATGTAGTGACAGAACCATTGGACAGCATCAACTGCTGCCAAAGAAAGCTTCTCAACATGATAATAGTTAATTTCTAGCCCAACCAGGCCTCAACTAAGGTAATATATAGCATGATATTTGAGCAAATCATCTTCTTGAACTAGGACCATGACGATGGTCGATTCGATGGGAGCAAAATACAACAAGAAATCTCTATTATAATCGGGAGGCTGGAGCAGAGGGGAAGACATTAGGGTGTGTTTCAACACTTCAAAGGATCTCTAAGTAGCTTCATCCCAACAAAATGGGACCCCCTTTTTCAAGAGACGAATAAACCCTTTAGTGATCTTGGCGTAATTTGTGACAAAATGCCATAGAAAATTCACTTTCCCCTGTAAGATCTGAAGTTGAGGTATTGTGCATAGGGGAGGCAATTGAACTATCGCCTCAACCTTGAGAGGATCAACCATGATCCATGCCATCGATACAATAAAACTTAAGAGACAACCTGACATCATGAAAAAGCTGCAATTTGTAGGATTCAAGCAAATCTAATAATAGCAACATTGTTCAAAGATTAGTCGAAGATGGGTGCGATGATCGAATCTCTTGCGAGAGAGTGATGCTATATCATCAAGATACACCTCAAATATGTGTCTAATGTCGTGAAAATCAAATGACATGACCCACTAAAATGTAGCTCCAACATTCTTCAGGACAAAAGGAATCTTATGATATGCGAATGTGCCCCAAGGACACATAAAAGTTGTTTTATGCTGGTCTTCAGGTTTTATTTGAATCTGATTGTATCCCGGGAAACCATCCATGCACGAAAATACCTCGCATCATGTTCTCTCAACAAAAATATGATCCATGAAAGGGGTGGAGAATTTTTCTTTCGAATAGGCCTTATTCAAATCACGGAATTCCATGCACACATGAATCATACCTTGTTTCTTGTTAACTGTAACTGGGTTTCACATCTGTTCTGTCAATTGTACGGGGTAGATAAAACTAAATTTGAGAAGTTTTTCTACTTTTGCCTTAATTGTTGCCACTTTTCAAGGATTTACCGGATGAAGCTTCTATCGAACTAGTTTATCAGATAAGTCATAATTTCATGCTCGACAATTCGTGGGTCAATGCTTGGAATTTTCTTGTAAGACCAGGAAAAAACGTCGCAGAATTCCTTGAATAACTTAGTGTAATTTCAAATATCTTTCGGGGAGTAATTCTCTCCGATGAAAACATTCTCCACAACTCCAGGCGTTTTGGAGATATCGATTGGGATCATTGTAAAAATTATTTCCATGTAACCCTCCACATAAAATCTGCGCATAGCCAAAGGATTGTCAGGACAAGAAATATCTCCATTCACAGTTGAAGCAAATTCTCCTGCCTATATTCTCCTTAACTCAGGAAGGAAGTAATATCGATGATGTAGATAATCTGAAGGTCTATCAGGATGATTCATTGCCTCGAGAATCACCTTGTCAAAGGGCAAGTCTAGGTCTAAAGGATATTGAGTAGTAAGAGAACCTAGAGCCCAAATAGGCTCGAGAACTGGATCTATCTCCTATGCAAGAGTCGGATCAAGGTTGGCCAAATTCTGCTAGACAATGTTGTATGCAACCTCAATCATGGACAAGGGCATGGCCATTCTAGGATGACCTGTCCCTTCCATCAAGACCGATGGGGAAGGTAACGTCCATGGATCTCTAAAGTAGCTCGTTCAAAATGATGACACTTGTATAATTGCATCCCTCAGCTAGTTAGGAACAACTGATATAAGCTTTACATCGCTAGAAGGCGATAGGTAATCAAAAGTTCCCATCAGTGATGGAAACAAACCAACACCTAAGTTGATAGTGTCGGGCTCTGAACTATCAATCATCGGGACCGTGGAAGCCCTCGATGAAGGGTCGGGACAGGAGAAAGACAACTAGTCAATGGTCACAATCTGTCTTTCATGAGAAAAAACAAAAGACCCTAAAAACCATAGCAACCACTGCATGCATTGCATAAGTCCAACTCCTTCCTAAAAACAAGTTGTAGTCGATACGTGCATCAACCACTTCAATTTTGACACACACGGTTTTTCCTCCCAACTGCGTGGGGAAGGAAGGAATAACTCCATGTGGTCTAAATGACCGACCATCAAATGTCGTAAGAAACGTAGGCGACGAAGACAACCCAGGTTGGGAAATGGCCTTCCAACATGACAACGACATCATGCAAGTTGATGCACCCTCATCAAGCACTGTACGGAAGATGTTCCATGTAAATTATTTTGTGGTGTAATCCACTACTATCTTAAAGACAACATGGTAAGGAAGACGGGGTCTTAAGTCGATTGGATAAAAAATGATCGCTTCCTGGTTGCAAGTATTTGTCACTCCTAAGGAGGATAGCAGAGATTTTCTCTACGAGGGGAAACTCTTGAGGACTTCCAAAGAAGACATCGCGCAAGGGGTATGTGCCAAATCCTCTACAACGGAGTATTTCTGGGTATCCCTCGCATTTTAATTATGAGAAGCCTTCTTAAATGCACCTTTAGGGATGTGAGTCATGGTTTCACCCTCTTCTCAATTTAGAGAGGATTCGGTGGGTTAGTGGCTTCTTTTCCCTTCTCGAAATATTTTGGCATTTTATTATCTCAGGCTGTGGTCATTAAATGAGCCTTGACATTCATCATATAAATATTTTTTGCCTTCTTCTTATTGATAAGCGGAGGGGGTCCTTGACTACCCCCTGCCACGCTTGTGGATGTTGAAGCCTAAGCCATGTTTCTCCCTTGTGGAAAATCATTTGTCAACACAACATATTGTTGTTGCACCAATAGATTTTGGGATTTTGCATGCCAAGGGAACAAATGAGTCAAGTGGTCTTATGTGAAGATATTGCACAGACACTTTGACATCTTATTCTCCATTTTTCCCCCGCTAGCATTATTGGTAGACTTTTTATCCCCTTTACCCTTCTTATTCTGTTGTTTCTTATTTCCCTCGGGTTGTTGGTTGGCCTTGGAGTCCATCGACTGCACACTGTGTACATCCAACATCTGGGTAGGGGAAACAACCGAACCGAAAGTCTACCTGGCCACAGTCTATTGTATCGACAATTGTTGCAATTGTTTTGACAACAAATTCATGGACTTGATTTGTGATAAGCCCAGAATATTGTCGGCATGGGGTCCAAAATTTTTCTTGGCCTTATCAAGAGTATACCACATTGTGTCTGGAAAAATATCATAGAGCATGTCATACTGAGAGTATATTAGGTAAATTTGTTGTTCTATCATAATCGCCTCCTCTTCTAAAAATACTTCAGAAGTCGCTACGTCCTTGGATACGTAGGGCAACAAATACTTCAGGGACCACTCCAACAAGAAATTAGGAGGGACATTGACCTTAAATAATCTCTTTTGACGTCGCCATTCTCGAATATGATCATAGATGTGGTCAACCTTGGTTTGCTCAAAGTTGACCAGAAATTCGGTGCCGGCATCATATCTCAAAGGTAACTGGAAATGGTTCAAGAAGACAATTGCCAAGTCATTGAAGTAAGAGTACCTCAAACAGTCAAGCTCAATATACCATTTTTCAACACCCCCTATAAGAATACGTTCAAAAAGGTGCAACTGGACAGAGTCGTCCTTCAGTGAGTTTGACGAGCACCATAAATTAAAATTCGTCACATGATCACCTAGATATTCGTCAGGCTTGCCTTCAAATTTTAGAATATCTGAGGGAAACTCAGTCAGCATGGGGGACCAACGTAGATCATGACAAATTGGGTCATTTAGTAATATTGACAAGTCTGGCAGATGTAGTGTTTCCAGAAAAGGTAGTTTCGGTTCTGAACTATTTCCAACAAAAGAGGGTCCTAGATTTTGACTAGCACCAGGTTGCCAGGAAAAGTTGGACTGTTGTCCAGGGTTTTGGTAAAAATGGTGGCCTTGACTAGCATAGGGTAACTTCGTTTGTTGGGGTATCATCGTATGCCTCCCGTAATTAGACGACATAGCTTGTGCAGGGATTTCTCCCTGTATTGTGTTCCAAGGACCTTGGAAGGGGATACCCCATGTTAATCCGACGAGCATGGGTAAAGAGCCTTCCCCGAGGTTCCATTGAGCCTGGAACGGATTTCCCCCAACCAACATCCCTTGTGAGGGAATTGATCCCTACCAATGATTCTAAAGACCCTGTGTGGAGAAAACTCTAGTCATCGCTCCCTATGAAAGAATAGTACATTGCATCAGGTTCTGTTGACCAAAACTAGGGTTTCCCCCAGCCAATATAACAATTGAAGAAAAAAAATTGTTCCCAAATGCATCAAACAAACATAACAACATAGATCCCTCCGGCGTTGTATAAGACAAAGGTCCTAAACTGCCTCCACAAAAAAATACATAATTAGTGTTTGGCCTGATTCCCTGTTGAAAATCACCACTAAGCAAAGGGAATGGAGGAGGTATATGACCTCCACCATAAGGGATAGCATTAAAAGTGACGGAAGTGCCCCAAATTGACCCTTTCAGAGGAGATTTTGAGCTCCCTACCCCGAGACCCATGGTGTATAAGGTAGAGTAAGTAAGAACTTAGTTTGAATCAAAGTTGGGCATCCCATATGAGAAAGGAGGGCATGTCATACTCTGAGTAAAATAAGAAGTGGTCCAAGCCGATAAGGGTATCAGACAACTACTCAAACTTGAGGGAGTCGATACCACTATGGTATGAATTGGTGAAGGTGGGAGAGGAGGTAGGATTCCCCCTATGGTAGTAGTCGTAACGGGAGTATGAGAACTCCCGGACAAAGTAGCAACATTCGCTTCCATTTCACTTGTAGGACTAATTGGAAATCTAAAGGTGTCACCTCGAGAGGGACAATTTGAATCAATATTGGTGACAATAAGTTAGTAATCGAAGGGTTAGTTGGTCTAATATCGTCTGCCTCAAGTTAAAAAATGGTAGGTTCCTCTGGAGGTGGAAAGGGGTTATTTTTTAAGGCTCAGTTTACTCAAAGGGTATAGTAGTGAAACTAATGGTGTTATAAAGAGATGAATAAGTAGGATAAAATTAAAGAACTTGAAAGCAAAATTACTTCAAATTTAAAATCAAAGCTTGTAACTAACTCTTTGTAAACTCAACTTTTATTAACTAATATTTCAATATCTTGTAAAGAAAACATAAAACTTTCTTTCGCTTGACTACAAGATACTTATGTTTCAAGAAATCAAGAAGAACCTAGAAATAAAGACTATTTTTCCTTTTTGCAAATAACAACTTTAACTACTTTACCAAATTGAAATGTAAGAAAATAAAATTATTTTTTTTGAACCGCTTTAAAGAGAAAAACTGAAGTAATTTTTTTTTTTTTCAAAGAAAGTAAAAAGGACTAAAAGAAAACTTAAACAAGACTGGAAAAGACCTTCATCCCAGTGCAGATCGCAGGGATTCAACCAAGAAACCAAAAAAGGGAAGATCTAAGACTGAAAAGCTTGATAAAAAACCTTTCTAGGGTCAACACAAGAAGACTAAGGAAACAAGTAAACTGGAACCTATACCCAAGCTATGGCCATAGACAGAGACTCTGGCTGATTCAAGAAAGACATGAGAAGTGTGAACTTCAATCAGGAAAGAGGAAAACTCCCTCTTTTTCAAAAATCTTTCATGAAACAGAGACGAGGGTTGTTGCATCAACAACTTGCATATGTACGTGAGTTGTTTACTGTGCAGAGTGCTTATGTACATGGTTTGACCCAAGACATGACACGTACACCTCTTTGTCTTTTCAAAAAAAATAAAAAAGACCAGGCAGTCTTACAGGGAAGGGAAAATTAGTGTGCACCCTGAATGTGACCCTAACCCCTTGACAGACTCAGCAAAATTGAAAGAAACGTGAAAGGAAAACAAACCAATCAATGAACCCAAAAACACCTAAAAACCCTATAGGCATCTCCCCGGTATGGTCACCAGTTCTGCTAGCAGGAAATTACCCCCTTTAACTACACTAGGGTTTAGGATGTAGACAGAGAGAATGACCATCTAAAATTCAATCTATTCTCTAATCTACCCCAAACATACCAAAACAAATGAAAATAAATCAATAAGAAAGAAGATCAGGTAGTTGTACCTTTTATCCCACATCTAGTGATGATCTCCTCAAGCTCTTTAGTTCCAATGATTGCACGTCTCCTCCCAAGGATAACCTGCATCCAAAACTAGGAAAACAAGGACTAAAAGCATGTTATTTTATTCATGAGTTAGGGTTAGATATCAAATGATAAGTATAAATCGATGAAAATACACAAAACATCATCATTTGGGACAGGGAAAAGAGATTCTTTTATTCATCAAACAAAGACTGAAACTTACAATATGTTTCGGCTACCATTCCGCAAACCTGGTCCGGTATCCTCTTTACAATGCTCCAAGTTCACCTTGATTAGACTTCTTCTCTCAATATTTTGATCACCTCAAATGAAGGGAATGGATTGAATGGAGGAAGAAGGGGTTGATGAGGGAATGTTGAGGCAATATCTCACAAAAGGTAGAAAAATCTTGGGCAAGGAGGGGAAGTGAAATTGGGAAAAGTTTCACTGTTCTTATGCATGGATTTTAAATGAGACCCAAAAACCTCCTTTTATATGACAAAAGGATGGTTATTCGGTTGGGTGATGGGCTATAGCAGGTGAATTTGTTGGGAAACCTCCAATAGCCCATGAATTTCAATGAATTCCTTGCAACATTTTAATTTTTTCAACTTTGCAAGCATACACAGGTTGTTTAGTGTGCAGTAAGTGTATGCACGTGAGTTGTAGTGGTGCAGAAAGAATATGCACGTGGGTTGTAGTGATGCAAAAAGTGTATGTACACAGACTGTAATGATGTAGGGCATGTACATCTTCTAAAAAATGGTTTTTTAAGAAGAGCTTATGAGCAGTGCTTTGGAAAATTATGCAAGTAAGAGGGTCAATGCCATGTATGTAAGAGTAGGGAATTTTAGGGATATACCAATAGCCTCTACCTTCAATGGATCCATAACAATACCTTCGTCGGAGATAACATGCCCTAAATAATGAATCTTCGATTGCTAAAAATAGCATTTTGACAGTTTCCCAAATAATTTTTTCTCGTGTAGACACTCTAGTACCAAGAGTAAATGTTTGTTATGTTCTTCCATTGTCCGAGAATATATTGAAATATCGTCAATGAATACTTGAACAAACTTTTCCAAGTATTTGTGGATCACCCCATTCATCAAGCTCATGAATTCCCCTGGAGCATTTGTCAGTTCAAAAGGTAAAAAGGTAAACTCATAATGTCCAAACCGCATCTTGAAGGGGTTCTTAGGAATTTCTTCCTCCTTGATCCGTAACTGGTGATACCTTGATCTCAAGTCAATATTTGAAAACACCGTCACTCCCTTCATCTGATCAAACAAATCATTGATTCTTGGCAACAGATACTGGTTCTTGATTGTTACTTTGTTCAATTGATTATATTCAATGCAGAGTCTCAATGAACCATCCTTCTTTCGTATGAAAATAATGGGTACACCCCAAGGTGACATACTTAGACTTATAATTCCTACATCCAACAACTCCTTTAGTTTCATTTTCAACTCCAATAACTGAGGGGTCGATATATGATACAGCGTTCTTGCTATCAATTCAGTCCCCAGTTTTAGGTCGATGGTAAATTCCAATTCCCTCTCAGGCGGCAACCCTGGTAACTCCTCCTGTAATACATCAGCATATTCTTGTACTACCAGAAGGTTTTCTAGTCCTTCTGCAACGCCCTTTTCGTTCAACAAAAGGATCGCATATAGATTGTACCCCTTATGCATGATCTTTTGTAGTTGTAGGGAAGAGATGAACCTTATGGAAAATACTTGGTTCCTTCGTACAATCACATGTTTATGTCCCTCATCGTCGACCAAACTCAACCATTTATTCTTACATTTGTGTATCACCTCATGCGATTCCAACCAATCCATATTGATCATGACATCATAAGATGTTAAGATCATGACGTACATGTTGGCCTTTGTGACAAAATCTCCCAGGTTAAGGCTACAACCCGTAACCTTTCCTCCAACCTTATGTTTGGTTCCAGAAGCCATTTCTACGTAGCTAAACTCATCCTAATCGAATTTCATTACCTTAATTCTTTTTAGCACTGCACCATAAATAAATCTCTCTATATCACATGGATCTATCAAAATACTAAAGGTCTGGCCAACAATGGTACCTAATGTCTCGAGCAAAGTACATTGGTGCTTGGCCTGGAGGTTGTTCATCATTGCATGAATCCTATGGGCCTTTCCCATCTCCCCAATGGTAGTGTGTCATGTTGACCCGACCGCTCTATCCTTTTCAACTGGACAGTCCTTCTGGTAAGGTGGCATCTCTACATGTCCATCCCTCATATCTGGTCCTATACTCTTGGTACCCGAAGTAGAAGTTGTTGGCCTACCAACCTAAGATCCTGGTCTATACTGCTGACAAGCCTAACTATGTTTGTTGGCGGAGGTCCCCTGTAGGGGTATTCTACTGAGGAACCTATCATTGTGGTGTCGTGAACAAGGGTTCTATAGACGTATATTAATACTAAGATGTATTTCCTGGTTGGCATTTGATGTTGTTGCACACTGGTTGTCGTCAGTCTAGACAGTCTTGTAGGAGTCATGCCCTGACTCCTGCGGTCAAATCCTTCTTAGTTATGAGGCATATTGGACGGCATCGTGCAATGTTCGAGGAATTTTAGATCCTCACCTTCGCACAAAATATGGATTTAAGGCCGAACATAAACTTGTTTATCTCCAACTTCTCCTTGTTCAAATGTGGAGCATACCAAAGTAGCTCCATAAATCTGGTCTCATAATCTAGCATCATATGACCACCTTGTCGTAAGGTGTTGAACTCATCGAGCTAGTGCTCAATGAATTTCTCTGACAAATACTTCTCCCGGAACCATTCATTGAACCGTTCATGTAACATGGCTTCGAAGACCATGTTTAAATGAGTTAGGACCATATTCCACCATAGAAAAACTCTCCCCTTTAGTTGAAGACCGCCCTGCAGACCTTTTTGCTAGAGGCCATAACCACGAAGTGTGAAGCACATCACCTTGATCTCCATCCATGCCTCAATGGTTGAGTTGTCCATGGCACTCTTGAACTCGGTAAATTAACCCTCTTGAGTTTTATGTGAACGCTATCAGTCTGGATAGGGTGCATTGTGGACCCTCAGGGGTAGAGGCGCCCTGGCCTCATCTCAGTACAAATGGTTAATCAAGGCCTCTGACATTCCCTGGAAGGACCTTGTCAGACCATCCACATCCCTTATAGAAATATATTCCTCCCCAAGGGCTTTCTCTTCCCCTTGGGGTTTAGACTCCTAGGGCGTGGATGCTTGAGGAGGCATCACACCTCCTTCCCCAATACCATGTTGTGAATCTCTACGGCGTCCTATAACCATGGTTACTGCAAGGATAGGTTAATAATTCAATTAACGTTGAGTATTAATCAAGGCATTAATTAAGTGGAAGGTGTGGCTATCCATAGTCGCAGGGTCGAACTCGCTCTGATACGATATGTAACGGCCCTCCTTTACGATAAGCAAATCGACAACAACAATAAAAAATGTTTGTTTGCATTAGGAAATATACATCACTATTAATAACGACAACATTTTCATATCACCCAACATATTAATGAAACAATATTAACACATTAACAAACCTGCACAATATAATGTTGCAAAACATTGCAATGCATAATGATACATATATCAACACATTAACACAATAAACAACAACCTATAACCAATGCATTCTTTTAATAACGATGCATCACAACAAAAATCACGAATCACTTAATTCGTCTCATAAGGAAACTCATCAGATAACATCAAGATAAGATGAGATAACATAACACTACTTAAGTATCATAAAGATAATCATAAAATGACATAAGATACTACCCGCCCAGCCTACCCTACAAGGTTGGTACCTTCAGGACACATAAGCAACACTCAAGCCCAGGTTCCAATTCATTTTAACCATTTAAGGTCTCAAGGCTGATGACTATTCTGAGGAACAAGGAGATGTCTACATCCCATTAATCAATCACATCTCATAACTCTAGACTAGAATATCAATCATACATCAACATAATTCATCATAGGGCAGGGTCTAATCTAATCTATTCCATCCATCATTGAGGTAGTGATTAAGTCAAATTTGTATAAGGCAGTGTTACATCAGAATTAAGAATCATAAGTGTAATTAGAATCAACGAGTATATGTTAAATTCATGTCTAAGGGATCCATAAGAAGATCAATCATCACTGGTCATGTAAGGACATCAAGTCACTTTACATATCCAACTAAGCACTAAAAGGAAATCAGCCCTGCTTACACAATACAATAATTTAACATGCTACCCTTCATCATGTACCCATTTTATAAAACTAATAAAATAAGCATAATGCAATAAATAAAAATTCAACAACTTACATATCCATTAAATAAATTCAAGGAAGACCATAAGTTATTCTTCCATAAATAGGAGTGCATTTAGTTTTCTAAATTTCATTAGAGGAGTTAATAATGACCAATCTAAAGTAACAATTAATAGATAATTATATGTTAAGCTACAATTCCGAGTTAAGAATCCAAAGGGAGAGCTCTCTAATTTATTCCAACACGTGAACCTATGCAAAAAGATTTATCTTTTAATGTAGAACTTAATCTGGTCCTCAATCCAGACCTTCATCTGGTCCTCCATATAGACCTTCATCTGGTCCTCCATCCAGACCCTATTACAGAGTAATTTTTGATAACTAAAAATTTTGAAATTAAAATAAAATAGGCAACAAGAAATCAGTATGGGTAAGAACTGCAACCAAAAAGGAAGAGGTTAAAGGTAAGGGAACATCAATATAGGTGTTTAAGGTCAACAACAATACCGCAAGGAATGCCAACGAAGTGACTCGGATGGACATACCCTAAGATTCTTGTAGAAATTAAAACGGTTTTAAAAATTTTCAGCAAGTATAAAGGGGATTTCCTGAGGTGTAGTACATACATAAATTTTCCAATAATTCCTCGAGATTGAACTGTACTCAGCAACAAGAAAAATGGAATGATGCCTGACCGACAACGAAATACCCAAACGAATATGGGATTCCAACACATAGGGATGAAAATCAACACACAGAAATAAAACCTGGTAGTCTACACCAAAAACGCATAGTTATTCATGAATCTACAAAAATCCTGATGAAGGAAGCTAGGCGAAATTTAATTACCATACTCAGAGATAAATCTAGGAAATAAAATCGCCAAGAAGGAAACAAAATATGGGCAATTTTAAGTGCCAAATGCAGAGAGTAAACCAGGAATAAAAATGCCATGAAGGAATGAATACAGGGTGAAATTAACATTTATATAAAGCTGTGATTCGATCATGCACCACGAGTTGATTCTAGTTAATCAAATAAACACAAAATCTCCTTAACAATAGAACAAACTATAAAAATTAATGTTCTCAACGAAATTGAGCATTTCATCTAGATTTCCTTTAAGACAAAAATTATCTTCATAATTGTATAGGACATGGGTAACAGAAACATAAATAAAATTTTAGAACTCAAAAAAAAAGGCTCACAAGTGTTAACAATTTACTAGATTTTACCTAACCGGACTCAACGCAATGCGCTAGGGAATCAATACAAACAATTAACTGGAAAAAGGGGGAGCCAGAAACAAACAGGTTAAAGACACCATAAATACAAGGGAGATTTTTTTCATACAAAAGTTAATCGAACCCTTGATCCGACCCTCGATCCGGACCTTCATCTGACCCTTTATCCAAAACTAAATTTCTAAAGAATTTGAAATTAAAAAAATCACATGCAGCAAAAACGAAAAGCTTAACGGATGGACAACAATTTAATACCGATTTTATCATTGATGTAGAAATGTACAGATAGGTTCATCCTTCAATAATGTTGAGGGAGTAATTGAATTCTAATGTAGAGGAAATAAAAGAAAGAAACAAAAAAAAATTATGGGTTGTTCAACAGTTGGGCAACACCCAAAACGACACACCAGTCAACAAAAGGGTTCAACGCACAACCCCACAAACAAAGAGGAGGGAAGGGATAGTAAAATAACATAGAGGTTCTCGGGAAGGTCGAGCTAATGTTGCATCCCCCAATTGTTCCACAAAATAAATACTTCGAATAAAAATTCATAAATTAAACATAAACATAACATAAACGCTCATAAATTATGGGTTTGTATTCTAAAGACAACATGATAAATACAACCATTACCAATTTGCAATCATTGACAACACTTCACCAGTTGACAAGATCACAAGATTGGGTAGTGTAAGTGATCTGGGATCTATTGGTCAAGTGACTTATAAAGAACTGTGTTAAATGAGCATAAACAAAAGTACACCATAAAGAAGGAAACGCTCAAAAGGAAAGATACATAATCATGAAATATGAACACAAAGAACTTGATAACAGAGTTTGGCCCTGGTGGACTAAGTCTTCGAGTCCTATTCTCAAATGGGTAGGTCTTTTTATTAACTCCACATAAGAATTGGGAAAAATACATAAGTATACCTCATTCTGGAGTTAAACCATAGAAGGTTTGCTCAAATCAGAAAACTAACACCACAACTACGTTCGTGGTGTTGTTTTACCTAGAAATGGTTGTCTCCACACTTTAATCTGATTTGGACACTTTGAGGCCCCCAAGACACCCCTGCCTCGATTTCTATTCCACTGCTCCTACAATTAATGACTGATAGATCTCGAAATCCATGCCAAAATCTAGAAAACTATGAAAAAATTCATACTCTATAGATGCGCTTGGCCTACCCCTTCTCTGTTCTCTTGTGTCCCGAATGCACTGTCGAAGCCCCCTTATATACAAGTTTTCGGGAGGTTATTCCATAAGTGCATGGTTGGCGTGTTGGTTAAATAGGCTGAATTTAGGCATTCAGTTTGGAAGTGGTCCCAGGATCGAATCCCGTGGACTCCCATTTTTAGTATGTGGTTGTAACAATGTTGGCGCGCTTGCTAAAACTGGTAGAGAAAATGGCGGAAAGGCTATATTTGGAGGTGGTTAAGTTAAGCCCCTAGGAGGGCGGAATATTATAGTCATATGGTGCAATAGCATGTGAACAGGGGTTGGGCCAAAGGCCTAGCCCCTCCCTTTGGCACCTTAGTTCAAATTGTAAATTTAAATAATAATTAAATCATATTACAATCAAGAAACGTTGTATGGTGTAATGGTTGGTGTGGATGTGTGGGGCCTTTGGGCTATTCGGAGTTGATGAGTTCAACTCTTGGGGAGTCAATAAAATTTTTGCATAAACCAACCATTGGAGGGGTTCTGTGTGGCATGCCATGACTGGGCCATGTGGTACCAAATTTTTGCATATACCAGCCATTGGAGGGGTGCCATGTGGCATCCCATGAATGGGCCACATGGCACCATATAACTTGTGCACAAAAACTGCCACTTGTCACAATACGATTTTCCCATGAAATTAACATTTGTCATCACCTAACTTGACCACATGTATGCCATCCTTGCCACGTCATCTTGACAACTCATTTGTGCCACATGTCACCCTTGTAGTGGTTCCATGTGTCACTTTGACTTTTGCCTTTTTGACAAAGTTTGACTGAAATTTGACCACTTATAAATTTTGATCTGTAACTCCTTTTGACAAGCCATTTGTGTTGTTAGAATTATTGCAAAGCGCTCTTCGTGATTATTTCCTTTTCACTGAGTTTTAGGAACTTTTAATTTTTTCCCTTTCTCTTCCTGTTGAAGCCATTCTGAGCATTCTACATTGCTTCTATGCGTCCTGAGTTGCTTAATCTTCTCTAGATCCTTTTCAGATCACACCTTCCCAATGAGAGATTTTTGGACCAGAAAAATATTTCATTAATAAACTAGTAAGTGAGGGAAGAGTTCCATCACCTTATCCTTCTCAATCCACTTTGACTTGCTTGGATGTGTGCCCTTTAAGCCTACTCGGAGATAATCATGATCACCCCTGCATAAATTCCTCGTCCTTCTGTCCAGGATGATATCTTCCTGTCACTCATCCAAGTAATCAGGTGCAAAATCATCAACTAAAGGTATTGAAACTTTCTCATCCTGATCCATGATCATAGGAGGCTCAAAAAGTTTCAAGTTATCTATGTTCACAACTGAATAAATCTGCATATAAGGTGGAAGATCTAAATGAAAACCATTAGTGCCAATTTTCTCCAAAATAGTGAAGGGTCCATACCATATGGGCTTGCGTTTCTTGCCTTCACCCTTCAATTGTTCCTTGTTGATGTGAATCCATACCCGGTCTCCAGCCTGGAACTGATGATCAACCCTGTGCTTGTCATGCTGAGATTTATCCTGTGCTTGACTCTTCTCCAACTATTCTCTGACTTCCTGGTGTATCTATTGAATCCTTTGGATGAACTTGTAGGCTCTGTCCTCTCTTCATTCATCATTCATGTTGACATATTTCCCATACATCAAGTCCAAACGAACCTTTGGTAGGTACCCAAAACATGTCTCAAAAGGTGAACTCTGAGTGGATGAATGTAAAGCTCGATTATAAGCATGTTGAAAATAAGGTATTTATTAATCCCATAACTTAGGGTGCTTGTTGTAGTAGCCTCGAAGAAAAAGTACCACTGCTATGTTTACCAACTTTGTATGTCCGTCGGTCTGTGGATGAAAAGCAGTGCTCCTCTTCAATTTTGTTTCCATCATTCTCCACAAGCTAGTCCAAAAATCCCCAAGGAATCGAGTATCTCAATCTGAGACAATGGTTGTGGGTAGCCCAAAGTGAACCCAAACATGCTGAAAGAAGTGATTAGCAGTATTTTCAACAACGATCTACTTTTTTCATGGCATCAAGATACACATATTGTTGAACCTATCCACTACGACATACAAATAATCATGACCCCCTTTGGTCATGGGTAAACCCCCTACAAAATCCATAGAAATGATTCCCCATGGATGGGATGGAACAGGAAGTGGTGAGTATAGCCCCAATTTTCTATTAGTGATCTTACAAGTAGAACACATCACACACCCCTTTACATATTTAGTTACAATTGCTTTCATTTGAGGCCAATAACAAAACCTCTATAAATGAGCCATAGTTTTTCCTACCCCAAAATTCCTTGATACAAGAGAAGTATGAGCTTCTCGTATTACATGGAGTCATGGACTCATTCACTTGTAGGAATACATAGCTTCCCAAGATGATAGAGTGATTTTCCCTGCAGACAATAGTTTTCTACTTGTGCACCATGGGTTAGCTTCTCATATACTTCTTTAAAATCATCATCGATGGCATATTTTTCTACATAGCTATCATGAGATAAAGAAGTATTATTCAAAATAATAGAAGCAACAATAGGAGTTCTAGAAAGCATATTGACTACCTTGTTACTTGTACCCTTCTTGTACTTGATTACAAAATGAAATTGTTGTAGAAAACCCATCCATCTGTAGTGCCGAGATTGTTGCAATTTGGTCCGTGCTTGAAGATATTGTAAGGGTTGGTGATCTGTATGTATGATGGTTTCCTTCCCTAACTAGTAATGCTTCCATTTATTTATTCTTTGAACTAATGCATACAACTCTTTATCATATGTAGGATAGTTAACAACAACTTGCTTAAAATTCTCAGAGTGGTAATAGATAGGCTTACGATATTGCATCAATACTGAACCCATGGCGTATCCGTTGGCATCTGTCTTGATCTCGAACGAATGTTGAAGATTCAATAGTGCTAATACTGGTGTGGTACTGATCTTCTCCTTCAAAATGTTGAAAGATTTTCTTTTCTTTCCTTCCCACTGAAAAGTGTTCTTCACACTGGTTAAGGCATGCAAAGGAGTTGCGATAAAGGAGAAGTTGTGAATGAATCTCCTCCAATACTGGACTACACCCAAGAAGCTTCGGACTTCAGTTACACTCTTGGCTTAGGCCATTTCACAATTACTTCAATCTTGGAAGGATCAATCTTCAATTGTCCTCCTCCTGCAATATGACCTAAGTATACAAGTGCAGTCTTGCCAAATTCACATTTAGAGATTTTCACATAGAGCTTTTCCCTCTGCAAAGTATCCAATACCTGTTTTACACGACTTACATGTTCATCCGAAGTCCCATTGAAAACAAGAATGTCATCTAAATACACAATCACAAAGTCATCCAGGAAAGGCCTGAATAATCATTCATCACACGCATGAAAGTTGTCAGAGCATTACAAAGCCCAAACAGCATAACTAACCACTCAAACAATCCTTATTTGGTCTTAAAGGCAGTCTTCCATGCATCTTGTTCTGTGACCCTGATTTCATGATATCCACTACACAAATCCAACTTAGTGAAATAAACAACATTCTTTAATTGATCAAGTAAATCATCTATGGGAGGAAGAGGGTATCGATTTTTCACCGTGATTTTATTTAAGGCCCAATAATTAACACACATTCTTCGTGTGACATCTTTCTTTAGCACCATCATGATCGGAGAACCAAAAGGAGATGAATTAGACCTGATGACCCCTTGATCCAATAAGCCATGTACCTTCTTCTTGATCTCTTTCATATCCACAACTGACATCCTATACATGCCCAGATTAGGAAGAGGAGAATCTTGCTGAACATGTATCTCATGTTGGATTTCCCTCTTAGAAGGTAATCCATCAGGTTCCTGAAAAATATCATCATACTTAGAGACAATATCAGTTAATTCCTTTTTATGAGATGGATGACACCCTTGTAAAAATTCGTATGTCTCGGCATCTTTCTCTTTAATGACCATGAGTACATATCTCTTATTAGTGGTTATGAGTCTTTTCATTTTCCCTGCACTAACAAGTGTCATATTTACCCTCATGGTGTGAGCTATAAAAATATATTCCACTCCCCCTTTTTTCAGGTGGTATTTGTTCTCATGACAAAAGAAGACTGCTTTTCTATCATAAAGATACAAACTTCCCAACACTATGCCACATATATCAAGCGATACAACATCCAAATATACTTCATCAACCAACTTTGAAGCAATAGCAAATCTAACCCTACATTGTTTGGTGACATTAAGTTTTTCTTTGTCACATACCCAACAAAGAGGGTAAGGCTTTGGATGTGGTTTTATTACAATACCCATCTTCTTGACATGTGATTCAGATATTAAGTTTACTTGGGATCCTGGATCAAATAATGTATCTATCTTAGTATGGTTAGATACAACTCATATATGAAATAACTCATTCCACTTTCGTTCATCAATATGAGATTCATCACTAGAACTTGAACTAGAATGAAGAGATTCTTTAACTTGTACTCCAGTTGCTATGATATTTCCTTCATCTCCTGATTCAGAACCAAGATCTTGCTATACTATAGCAACAGTATTTGTCTTCCCCTTTCCACTGAATTGTTTCGGTCTCTTTTCTGGATGTATTTTCCAACTGTTTTCTTCATCATGACTGCTCCTCTTTCAATGGGTGCAAGATGGTTTTCCTCCTTCTCTCATTATTGTAGTGGTGTTCTTTCCCTTCCTTTAAAACTTCTTGAAAGTATTTTGTGGTAAATTGGAAGGTTTCTTCGTGGGATGTTATTGAACATGTTTCACCCTGTTCTCAAGGTGAGTGGCTTGCACACAAACTTCATCAAGACTAGTGGGTTTAAACAAGAGCAAAGTATGATGAATATAACTGTGAAGTGTGCCAATATACTTCATTAAAGTTTCATAAGAATCCAAAGGAATATTCAATACGAGAGATTTCTTCCTAAATTCTTCTTTGAAACTTTCTATGTTCTGACCTTTACTTTGTCTCAACATTTTCCATTCTATCATTGCTTTATGTAAATACCCTAATGGATAAAATTGCTTCATTATCTTTGTTTTAAATTCCAACCATGGGGAAATAAGCTTACCACACTTAATTTTGTCATGTAGCTTTCTCTCCCACCATACGAGAGCGATGTCTTCCAACCGAAGAGAAGCCAGTTGCACTTTAACTTCCTCTTCATCAACATGTTGCACACGACAATATACTTCAACCTGTCGGATCCAATTGTCTAATTTCTTAGGATTAGCATATCCATTAAACATAGGTAAATCAAACTTTACATCAATCTTTAATAATGGTTTCTTAAAAGAGGCTTTATGGTTAGCACGCTAAGAGTGATGAGAATTCTCAGAGGAAGAAGAAATAGAACTTGAAGACAAAGATGGAGGCTCAGTAGGATCTCCTCCAGCCCCTTGTTTTACTGAAGCATCATCATCTGCATGTGCTTCCTTTTTCTTCTCCTTCTTACTCATCCTCTTCTCGTAATATCCATACATTCGTTCGACCATTTCTGACATGCGATAAAAGACTATGTGAAATTTTTTCTCCTGTTCATCACGCTTGTCCTCTTATGCCATATTCTTCCTTCGGGATTCACATCAAACTTCAGGATTGAATGTCTTAAGAGTTCCTTCACCCTGCTTATGCTTGGCTATAGTAAGAATTCATACTCAACAATTCAAGTCAAAGACGACTGCTCTAATACCAACATGACCCAGGATCTTTTCTTCATGTGACTTATTAAAGAACTGTATTAAATGAGCATAAACAAAAGTACACCACAAAGAAGGAAAATCTCAAAAGGAAAGAGACATAATCATGCAATATGAACACAAAGAACTTGATAACAACGTTCATCCCTAGTGGAATACGTCTCCAGGTCATGTTGATCTGGATTTATCTAGGAACACAATGAAATACAGAAATACACATAATCACAGAGATGCAGCGGAAATAAGACTTCATTTCATTAATAACAAATGACTGAAATATGCTTACAGACAGAATGGAAATAAACTAGCTAGGGCGCTGGTAGCTTATCTCTGAAAAG
>SNQJ01S0005459.1:89648-114667 GCA_010110895.2 Picea sitchensis | reverse complement strand
GTAACTTTTGCATACGATCTCCGTTTTAGGCGTGTGATAGCTCGTTGGAAAGGTATCGTCGAGGAGATTTATTTTGGGGGCTCAATAATGACTTTGACTATAATTGAGAACATCTATCTCAAAAAACCTTCATTTAGGCCCTCAAAATGGCCCCGGAAGTTAAAACCTGCTAAAAATAGTAAATTTCCAAAATTGCCAGAAAACTGTTTTGAGCCAGTCGGAAAAGGTGGGTGGCCACCGATATCCACCTGGATCACATCCTCTCAAATGGGTAGGTCTCTTTATTAACTCCACAAAATAATTGGGCAAAATACATAAGTATACCTCATTCTAGAGTTAAGCCACAAAATATTTGCTTAGATCAGAAAACTATCACCACCACTAAGTTTCTGGCATCGTTTTACTTAAAAGTGACTGTCTCCACGCCTCAATCTAAGTCGGACACTTTCAGGCCCCTAAGACACCCCTGCCTCGATTTCTATTCCACTGCTCCTGCAATTAATGACTAACAGATCTCGAAATTCATGCCAAAATCTAGAAAACTGTGAAAAAATCCGTATTGTATAGATGCACTCAACCTGCCCCTTCTCAGTGCTCTTGTGTCCCAAATGCACTGTCGAAGCCCGCTTATATACAAGTTTTTGGGCGGTTATGCCATTAGTGCATGATTGGCGTGTTGGTTAAATTGGATAAATTTAGGCATTCAATTTGGCAGAGGTCCCAGGATTGAATCTCATGGACTCCCCTTTTTAGTATGTGGTTGTAACAATGTTGGCGTGCTCGCTAAAACTGGTGGAGAAAATGGCAGAAAGGCTATATTTGGAGGTGGTTGAGTTAAGCCCTTAGGAGGGCAGAATATTACAGTCATATGGCGCAATAGCATGTGAATAGGGGCTGGGCCAAAGGCCTAACCCCTCCCTTTGGCGCCTTAGTTCAAAGTTTAAATTTAAATAATAATTAAATCATATTACAAACAAGAAACATTGTATGGTGTAATGGTTGGCGCGGATGTGTGGGGACTTTGGGCTATTAATAGGTCATGGGTTTGACTCTTGGGGAGTCAATAAATTTTTTTCATATACCAACCATTGGAGTGGTGCCATGTGGCACCATATAACTTGTGCACAAAAACTGCCACTTGTCACAATATGATTTTCCCATGAAATTGACATGTGTCATCAACTAAATTTCCCACATGTGTGTTATCCTTGCCACGTCATCTTGCCAACTTAGTTGTGCCAAGTGTCACCCTTGCAGTGGTTCCATGTGTCACTTTGACTTTTGCCTTTTTTACAAAGTTTGACTAAACTTTGATCACTTATAACTTTTGATCCGTAAATCCGTTTGACAAGGCGTTTATGTCATTAGAAATATTCTGACGCACTCTTAACGATTATGTCCTTTTCATTGAGTTTTAGGAACTTTGAATATTTTCCCTTTCTCTGCCTGTTGAAGCCATTCTAAGCATTCTAAGTTGCTTATGTGTGTTTTGAGTTTCTTAACCTTCTCTGGATCCTTTTTGGATCAGTAAGGCCCCAAATATTCTGTGAAACAAGGCGAAAACACAGAGGGTTTATGGATGGAAAAAATACAAAGATGAGCGAAAAATTTATGTGGGTTATGCCTAGGCATCCCTCAACAATTGAAGATGAGAAGGGAGGAAAGGAAAATACCCATTAAGAAACACAGACTAAAAGAAACATAGAGCCCAAGGGAAAATGCATACACAGAGTAAAAACCACGAAAGGATTAGATAAAATAGCAGAGCCGAGTTGAAACGTTTTGGGCATAAAAAATCACAGAGCCTGAGGTGGAAAAGGGGGGAAATCTCAAAGGTTTGAAAACCCCAAGGCAGAGTTCGTATGTGAATGTTATCTATAGCTGGGTAAGGGTACATGAAGAAAAATGAAAAGGGCAAGGAACCCAAAAATTCAAACACATATCTAGAAAACCATTACAATTCCATAAACATATAATTCCACATACAAAAACATTTAACTAATTTATAGAAGATTATTTTAGACATGTGTACCGTAACTGAAAGACGAATAATCTGAATTTTTTTTCCCGTGCTTGTGCTCCATCCAACTCCCTTCTTTCTAATTGTTGAGACCTCACTGGTACCTCCCATCCAATGCTGGCAATACTCTTCTTCCCCCTGAGCCCCCTGAGCTGTAAAGGGGCCACACACAAAAACCAAATAATAAGATTGCTCCCATCTCGCCTCCCAAGGTCCAACTACCATTCTCTATTCGAGTTGGGTATCCCAACTCCCACAAGAAAAATCAGTCAAGAAAACAAAATGCGACAACATAACCTTACGCTTTCCAGTTGTGATCCATTTCCCTCCTCTGCCATTTCTTTTATAGAGTTCCTCTTAGTGACCTTTTCATTTTCACATTAAATTAGTTTTATTGAAAATTTATTAGGGAATATTGTCCTCTGTACACTTGTCACCCAATCTCTTAGTTGCACCAGAAATTCATTTAATGAATTAAATTAAATTGTCAATTTGCCTCACCCACATAAAAGCATTCCTAAACATGCTCCTTATTGTCCATTTATTCCCTCAATTTCCTTTAATGGCTGACAGCCTTCTTAAAGCTTAGTTGACTTCATTTAGAAAAGGTCTCTAGACTAGATTCCTTTCTATGTTCCACATTCCTTTTGCATTTAATTTCCCCTTTTTGTCTAAGTTCGGAATTAGCAAGTATTGCACATAGACAACGATTAAATTTTTGGATAATGTAATCCTTCTTCAAATTCTAAATTAAATTTTCCACAACTATGGTTAACTCTGTATTCACATTTTATTTGTGCTCACATTCAAAAACCTGAATATGTAGGTATCTAATATCTGAATATGTAGATATCTAAGATCTAAAATTCTCTTTACTACTTAGTTTTTTAGAAATCTTTACTAATAAGGGTTTAAATTTTTATTTCAAAAAGTAAAATATATCAATACAATGAAAATTCACCATAAAAAAATTGAAATCTCACACAACTTTGATCTCAGTTTTTTAAATAACAATGATGACCACAAACTTAAATGAAGCAAAAGATACACTTATTTTCTTTACCAGAATTTCCCCAAGAGATTTAACACAAAGTTCCCAATAAAAACCATTTAACACAAGTTAAATAAAATTAAAAAAGAACAATTTCTTTTTATATTTAAATTGCACAAATTTAAGAGGACATTGAATCCTAATAAAAGTGATTTAACAACGATGAGAGTCACAATCCACACTTAAATATTGAGAAGAGATAAATCTCGCACACTCATACAAAAATGTGGCACAAGAATGATCTCATTATAATAATGTACCATGGTTTGAATCTATTTATAATTTTCAATTAATAAAAAAAATAACCTAATACTAAATTATATCTTATAAATATTTATATATAATTTTTAAAAAAAAATTATAAAAAAATTCATAAATTTAATAATATGAAATTAGTATTTCAAAATAAAATATAAGTTTAATTAAAAAATAATATTTTTATTTAAATATTAACATTAGATGAGTTTGTGAATAATTCGTGAAAGTCATGTGGTTCTTTTCCTATGAGCATTATTAATATTAATATTTATGTTAATATTAAAATTAATATTAATATTTATGTTAATATTAAGATTAATATTAATATAAATGTTAACATTAAGATTAATGTTAATATAAATGTTAACATTAATGTTAATATTTATATTAACAGTAATGTTAATGTTAATATTAACATTAATATTAAAATTAATATTAATACTAATATTAATGTTAACAATATTGTTAACATTAATACTCACATTAATGTTAATACAAATAGTAACATTAATGTTTATATTAATGTTAAGGATAATGTTGTTTTTTTGTAAGTAAGAGTTATATAAACATCCTTAAAAAACCAGAGTTACAAAATTCATCCATAGGTCCGGATTGTAATAACAGAACTACCCCAAGGGGAAACTAGTTCAACTAGCTGGTAATAGTAAATGCAAATGTTTTTAGCTACCAGTTTTAGAAATGATAAAACTTAAACATAAAAAACTTAAAGAAATAAACAACATATCAAGCATGGTCCTGGCCTCCATGAGGCAAAAGAAAGTCAAACATTTGACTAAAATGACATAAGGACACATGTGTCAGTCATGCGGTTGGCCTAAAGTACGGCCACGCGAACTGGAAGGTGGCGAAGGTCGTCAAGTCCACAACTTTCTCTTCGACGATTGTCCCCCCCACTCCATGTGCTCGTGCATGGCAGCGCCCGTGTCAACCCCCTCCCTTTCGGCTTCGGAAAATGTACCACTCTCTTCCATGGCCTCGTGCATGGCCATTTCTATGTTGACATCATCTCCATACACTTCCTCTTTGACATGTGTACCTCCCTCATTCATGTCCACGTGCATGGCAAGGCACGAATCGTCTTCGTCGCCAAACCTTGTAGCATCTGCTCCTCCATCCCCTAAGTCACCTCTGTTTCCTTCCGCTGTGGCTTCGCCTGCTCCTAGTGTAGAGTGGTAAACCCCCAGTAGAGTGGAGAGGATTTGCAAGAGCGTTGATTCCTTTCCATCCGTGATTTCCAATCGAAACTAGAAGTCTTCTAGGCCTTGTCGCAACTCAAATACTAGACCTTGCAGGATAGCAATGTTTTCTTGCAATTGTGAGTCTGGTACTGATTCGAAAAAGGAGTGACGCCCTAGTTGTGGCCCTAGGAGATTTGGTGTCGCTCCCAAGTGAGGCCGACTAGAAGAGTTCTCTTACTAGCAAGGTGCGCTCGCCAGTGAATTCGGTGGGACTACAGGAGGGGGTAACGAGGATGAGACCAAGTCGAAAGAGGGCCCTAGGTGGAAACAAAGTGAATTGTTAGAGAGGGAAAGCCATTCTATCCGAGTAGTGGAGGGAGAGGAGAGGATCGGGAGGTCACTAGGACCTTGTCATGACTGTGATGAAGAGGAGTGTGAGGAATATGAAGCAGGTGATGAGTTAGGGGATGGTGAAGGTAGTGGTTTAAGAGCCACTTGCGGCCAGCTTTGCTTCCAGGCCGAGCCATGCCTTGATTTTTTGCTTTGCCTTGGCATTCTGGTGGCGTTGAGGGGGAATGCAGGCATAGGGAGGAAGCACAGGTAATGAAGGTGTAGTTGGAAGCAATGCAGGTTGCAGGGGAGCTCAGCGAAGGAAGGGAACCTCTGCAAATGCAACTAGAAGGAGGCATGTTTTTTAAGCAGCTAAAGGGGGAAAAGGAGCACACACAGAGTAAATTCAAATTCATGGCATTGTGCCATCGAAAAGACAACAAGTTGAGGCTAGGCACACCGAGAGTAATGGTGCCTGGGCCGTCCCGAGCTAAGCTTAAATGCATGAGGGTGGCAGGATGATGTGCCATGCTTCTGTCACATGGCCATCACCATGTTGGTCGCTTTGTGCCCCCTCCAGATGACATCTTTCCCGCACTATCACCCCATATGGGGGAATGTCGCTGGATTTAGATTTCTCCTTGCAATGCTGGAGGACGGGGTGAGTCGGATTGATGGAGGTTTGGCAGAGGAGCTCCAGTTCTTCCTAGTTCATTCGAACATTTTCTGCCTCGTCAACGACTTGATTCGCCTTTCTCCTTACGTGAGAGGGGATGAAGGCCTGATTTGGTTGAATGAGATTCGCAATTGTCCTCAATCCATGAGATAGTCTCCAGCAAGGAGATATTCACTCTAGATTAGTTCCATTCAGGATTTTTCCAAAGAGATGATAATGATTAGCAAGTCTCCCTCCACAATCAACTTGGTGAAGTTATGCTCAATTGCTAGTTGCAAAGCTATGGTTAGCCCCCATAGCTCTACAACATTGTTCGTGGTGTGGCCTAAGCTACCCACATTGATGAGAAGAATGTTCCCCAGGTGGTTTTGGAAAACCACTCTAAATCATGTTGCCCCTGGATTACCCTTGGATTCTCCATTAAAGTTGAGTTTGATAAAACCATTCGGAGGGGGAGATCAGTGTGTGGGGCTGACTCTAAAGGTATGAGTCAGAGGAGCGAGGGGCGGGCCTTGAAATGGATTGAAATTCCAATGCCGCAAGATGATTTTCTCCTGAATTGGCCAATTTAGGTCTATTTCAGTCCAACGTTGTAGCCTGATTGTTTCAAGAATGTTGCAGTAGCTTTGATTCCAACAATGTTGCTAGGGGATCTAGTCATTCCTGAAGATCCTTCTATTTCTTTCCTTCCATATTTTCCAGAGGATAAAGCCTGGGAGTAGTTGCCAAATGTAGTTGAGAATAGCTGATTGAAAAGCCACATCTCTCCACTCTTCAATGGTGTCGCTGATGCTGTCCCTTTTGCGGTCTGAAGTATGCATGATTATAGCACATTGATCCCAAACTTGAGTGGTATAGAGGTAGGTGTTAAGGAGATGATTCATTGTTTCCACCTCTTCCCCACAAAGCATGCATATGGAAAATCCAACAAACCCCCTTTTCGTTAGGTTATCCCAGGTGAGAATGCTTGCATGCGTGACCAGCTAAAGGAAAACACTGATTTTTGGCCAATGCTTTAGGGACCATATTTTGTTCCACGCTTTCCTTGGAGGGAAAATATCAGAGCATGTCTTGATGGCGTAGGCCTCTTACGTGTTGAAGGTTCCTTTCAGTGAGTGCCCCCATCGTAAGATGTCCTCGCCTGCTAGAGTGGATATTTTCCACGCATTGATTGTGTTGAGCCAGTGCTGAACATCCACCAGTACCTATATATGAAGCTCCTCTTCCATTGATTTCCAGCATCTCCAAGTGTTTTTCATTTGGTTGTCCTTCTAGTAGTTTGCCACTTTTGTCAGTCCTGCCTGCGTGGATGGGGTGATGAAGGTGTCAGCCCAGGCTTCTTTCTCCAAAATAGGTAACTGTTGCCACGAATATTTCCAGAAAAGAATTGTTTGACCATTTCTAATATCCCAGAAGTCATGATTGATTACAAGATGTTGATTATGCTTGGCTTCCATCCAAATTAGGGAGCCTGGGTTGTCTCTGTTCCATTTGATCAGGTTTCTTTTCGCCATGTTAGGAGTGTACTTTCTTCTCCAGAGTTTGGCCCAGAGGTGTTGAGTCCTTTTTAGCCATCTCCACCAGATCTTAGCACTCAAGATTTTGTTCATGGTTGAAGGGTCCCTTAATCCCAACCCCCCTTGAGATTTGGGTCTACAGAGATTGTCCCAACTAATCAGTGCCAACGTTTTCCCTATTTTGAGGCCCTACCAAAGAAAGTTTTTCTGCAAGGTTTTGATAGAATTAAGGAAAATGTTAGGGGTGGCAAGGGCTAAGAAGGTATAAACATAAAAGGCTTGAAGCACGGCCTTCAAGAGAATGAGGTGGCTGGGGAGATTGAGAGCTTGGTAGGTCCAAGAGGTGAGTCTTTTTTAGAAGGAGGAGAGGAGGTGTTCCCACGAACTATTCCCAAGGGCATTGTCCAACAGGGGGATACAAAGGTATTTTTATGGAAGGGAGCTTCGAGTGAAACCCAAGATTTTAGAGACATGGCGCTGAATCGGAACCAGGGTGTTGAAAAAGAAGATCTGGGACTTTTCTTTGTTAATATCAAGGCCTGAGGCATCATAGAAAATTTGAAGGATGGAGAGCAAGGAGTGGGCCTCCGAGACTATGCAGGAGCCCATCATCGGAGTATCATCAACAAATTAGTTGTGAGAGATCAGAGGATTGATGCAATGCAGTGGAAGGCCTGCCAGCACTTTGTTCACTATGGCAGCCTAAATGGAGTGACTGAGACCTTCTGCCATGATAATAAAAAGGAAAGGGGAAAGAGGATCACCTTGTATGATTCCTTTAGAGGGGGGAAATGGATGGGAAGGGACACCATTAACCAAAAGAAAAGAAGGCAGAGGAGGTGAGGTTCAAGATCCAATCAACCCAGGAGGGGTCAAAGCCAAAGGGAAGGAGCATTGAACGCATGTACTCCAAACTTAACTTGTCAAAATATTTGGAAATATCCATTTTTAAGAGCATACCTAGCGTGCGGGTCTTCTGCAGGGAGTGTTTCACTTTGTGCACTAAGATGACATTGTCCAGAATTTGCCTACATTCCACATAGCCTGATTGCTCTGCAGAGATGATAAAGGGGAGGATAGGCTTAATTATTCTTGTGATAACCTTGGTTAGCATCTTGTAAATGACGTTGCAGAGAGTGATTGGCCTGAATTTCTTAGGATGATTGGCGTGCTCCTCTTTGGGAATGAGGGTGAGGAAAGTTGAATTAAGGGCCGGTAGGACTTGCCCTGAGACCCTGGAGTCTTCGATGACTTCCCATATCTCCTCCCTGATCATTTTCCAGTAGTGATGGAAGAAGTCGTTGGTGAAGTCATCCAGTCTTGGGACCTTCCCTTTAGGGGTTTCCTGTAGTGTCTGGTCGACTTCCTGAAGAGTGATGGGCCGAAGTAGAGCGACATTCTGTTCCTATGTGATTAAGGTGGGTATGTGCTATGTGAGCTTGGTGATGGCTTGAGATCTATTCTTTTGAGGTTTTGTCAAGATATTTTTGTAATAGGAAAGTAGTTCCTCCTTTAGGTCCTCATGGGATTGAATGATTTGTCGATTGTTGGAAATTAACTATGTGATGCGATTGGTTTGTCTTCGTTGAAGGGTGGACCTGTGGAAAAACTTGGTGTTTTGGTCTCCCCCCTTGAGCCATTGGATGCGAGATTTTTGTCACCACAGGATCTCTTCTTGGGATTTCCTTTCTTCAAATTGTTGGCCTATTGCTTCTTCATGTGCCTTGAGGTCTTCAAAGATCCCTTGCTCCTGGATTTTTCATTGTACAATGCTCATTTGATTCCTTAGTTGTTTTTGGGCCTTGAAGATGTTGCCAAAGGTGTGTTTGTTCCAGATCTTGAGTTGTTGATTGAAATTTTTAATTTTTTGTTGGAAGCGGTACATCTTGGAGCCGTAAGGTACCTCCACCTCCTTCCACCAAGAATGGAACTTCTATTGAAAGTTTGGGTCACTAAGCCAGAACTGTTACAGCCTGAAGGGTTTTCTGCCCAGGGTGGCTGGTATGTCCAACCATAGCTAGATAGGCTAGTGGTATGATCCATGAATATCCATTATGATCGCCTCCAGAGTTGTTCCTTCCAACATGAGGGAGTATGAGAGTATAAAATGGTCCAGCCCGCAAGCTATTTGATGAGTTTCAGTTCTTCATCTTGTCCAAGTGAAGGTGCCATTGGAGGTTTCTAAGTCAATGAGGTTTGAGTTATCTATGAGATTCTGAAAATCTCTAGATTTTGGTTCTAGACGCATTGTTCCTCCCCTTTTCCCATCATGATTATGAATCATGTTGAAGTCTCCTCTTAAAATCCATTTGTTCCCCTCGGTTAGGATATCCAGGTACTCTAGATTCCGAAGGAAGTCTTGCTTATCCCTAGAGCTGGCCAGTCCATAGACATTTGTGCGGTAGCCTGGTTTGTTGGAGCCAATGAGTCAGTAGGCTACTGAGATGGACCATTTCATTGTGAAAACATTTTCCAAAGTGACTAAGGTTCGATTCCAAAGTAGATCTAGACCCCGCACTGTGTCTGTGGCTATCATGGATATCACTTTCCCTTGATTCCAGCATTAGGGGAGAAGCTTGTCCATGTCTTCAGTGGAACACTTTGTTTCTTGGAGCATCATTATGTCTAGTTTCTCTGCTATGTTCATATCCCGTAGCATATTTTTCTTAATACGGCCATCGAGACCTCGTATATTCCAGGAGATGATCTTCATGATGAGGAAGGGGAGGGGAGGGGGGGGGAGCTATCCGAGATGATATGGATTTGACCAGAGTTCACCATGAAGTGTCCTATCTCTTGTATGAGCTTGCTCGTTGATTTTCTTCCTCTTTTCTTTTCATCCTTTTGAGGTTTGTGTTGTTCCTTCTACGTATTTCCTTGTATTCCCAATCCCGTGTTGGATCTGGTGGTGGATCCTGTTGAGGAGTTGAGGAAGACCTTGTGGACTTTTTTGAGTTGATTTGGGGGTATGGTGTAGAGTTTCTGGTGCCGATAAGCGTGTTCTAGATGCTCCAAGTTGACACCTGCTAGTTCTCGATCATCTGGGTCCATCTAAACATCTATATCCTCAAGTTTTGTTTGATCCATGGTTTTAGTGTTGGAGTAGGTTGGGGAAGTTGAAAGGTTCAGATCTAGGGCTTCCCCTGCTTTCCCTTGTCCTGTTTGTTGGGGTGTTTTCTCTGTCGATGTATCTTGTGAGGCTGACGGGTTCTCCAATTGATTTTGAAGAATCTCATATTGATTGCTGGTGGTTGGATCTTTGTTTTCCTAGGCTAACTGCTTCTTCCCTCCTTATTTGCACTTTCCAGGAACCTGAATGAAGCCATCTTTGTTTTTGCTGGCCTTTGGGTTACCATCTTTGTTTGTTGCATTAAGGGGGCAGTCCCTGAAGATATTCCCATGCTCATGACATTTTCTGCATCAGAACGGAATGTGTTCATAATCAATGGTTTGCAGCCAATCCTCATAGTGATATTCTAGGGAAATACATCTTGGGAGAGGCTTGGTTATATTCAGGTAGATGCAGATGCGTGCATAGGAGGTGTATCTTCTTTATTTTGTGGCCTCCGAGGATTTGACATACACTATGAGGGTGTTTCCTATGTCTACCAACACCTCTTCGAACTAGAACTCCTACGGCAAGGAGTATAGTCTAATCCATACTGGGGAATGCGTAAAGTCTTTTGTTTTAGGGATAAATTTCTCTGTCCAAAACATCAAGAAGAGCCCCACTGAGTTGAAAAAATACATCCCTCTGTCGAAGATATGATTCCTGTCTTCTAGGTTATGTAGGATAATGGTGAAGAAACCCTTGGAACCCAATTTTAGATCATAGTGTCCCTTGGGATTCCACCATTTATGTATCCATTTAATCAGGTCACGTTCCAAGGGCCAGATCCCTAAAAATTTGCCCATTAAGGCATAATCTCTCATATATTGTTTATGTTCCTCGATTCGGCGTGTGTTGATGATGTATTTTGGGGCTTGTGGTGCTTGGAGAATGCATTTTCCTAGTAGCCATGGTCGTAACGCACTTGTTGATATCGGTGTTTTCCCTGAATCTATATCCATTTCTTTGTCCTTGAATGTTCCCTCGGATAATAACTATGAACGAAGATCTAGAGGAGGCTCGAAAGTGGGGCACCTGGAGCCTCCTCCATTGTTTTTGTTCGTCGTTGCTTCATTGTAGGAGGGGCCTCACGACCCTCCCTCGTTCAGAGTCATGAAGCCCTTGTAGGGGCGGTCAGGTGAACCAGAACAACAAAAACCCTAACGCTAACCTAGCGCAACTCTCCCACAGAAAAAAGTCTTAGGTCTTTCTAAAATGAGGGAATTTAAACTCATGTTAACGCTAATATTAATATTAGCATTAATTTTAAAATTAATATTACCATTAATATTAATGTTAATATTAATATGAAAATTAACATTATTACTTTAATATTAATGTGAACATTGATGTTAATATTAACATTAACATTATTACTTTAATATTAATGTGAATATTAATATTAATATTAATATTAATTTTAATAATCTCAATATTAATGTGAACATTAATATTAATACTAACCTGAATCTTAAAGTTAAATGTTAATATTAATAATGTTAATCAAAGGAGATGGTATTGTCAATAAAAGATGATTTTTCGATTATGTGTCTATTCAAGAAGGACACTTTAAAGTTGTGTTTTTTTTTTGAATTTTTTATTCATTATTATTAGGGAATGTCATTATCAATATTTTATTCATTTTTTTACTTTTCATATGTGTATTCATGTTGTGTTGATTATACATATTACATCTAATTATTGTTGTATTTTTCTCAATGAGGGTTATGGACAACCAAAATTTTTCAAAATTTAGTTGGGCTCTATATCGAAGGAATTCTTTACTCATTTACAAAATATCATGTAGAGTGCCACATTTTTTACAGTACACTTTATATTTTGTCATGTTGCAACTACAACTTATTTGCGAAATGATTGGTGTTCATGTAAATTTCTCTTGCATGTGTCCTAAACTCATATAGTAAATTAAATAGTCTTTGTATAGTCGTTGAATAAAATTTTCATGAGTAGAGTTTTCAAAATTTTGAAACAATGTTTTCTTAAATTTGAAAAAGGATTTTCTTAATATATTTGTTAAATTTCATTAAGATATTTGTTAAATCTTTTAATATGTTTGTTAAATTTAATGAATTGCTAACTTTCTATGATGGTGCAATCTATAAATTATATGATCCATATGTGGCATTCAGAATGCAACACAACCATAACTAATTTATAAAATAAAATGAAAAATGTATCAAGGGATGGAACTTGAATTGTAATGTCCCCAAGGCCGACTCCTGTTGTAAATCATGTCTATGAAGTATAGAGCTTGCATTATGAATTGTAATTATGTTTTATAGGCTGGTGAGCCAAGTTTATATAAGCCGATGGTCTTATGTGTTATTAGGTTGGAGAGCCTAATTGTTAAGGCCGAGAGCCTATTTTTGTATATGTAATCATGCAGAACATTAATAAAAATATAAACACCGCTGCGCGCAAACCGACCACGATGAATGAGTGATGGGGGACTAAGCTTCCACAGATTAGGTAAGGGCTTGGGGGCTGGAAGGTTGGAAAGAGAGGTTAAGTGTTAAGCCTAGGGGCTTAGGTCCTTGGGAATAATATTTTAATATTATTCCAAAAGCCATGTGAAATATATGTTGTGTCCTAAGTTCCTGGAGATGAATGCATGTTGATGGAGTGCATGCAACTTCATGGGTGACATGTGTCAACCAAGGCACATGCAGTTAAAAAACTACAGAAGTCAGTTGTGGAGGGGGTCGCTCCTCATTCAATCATCCTTTGCGTCTGATTTCAGATACCCTCACGCAGCTCTAAGAATCAGAAAACTGAGACGTCTTCATGAAGACCAAAACATCATCCGTCTGATTCTGTTATTGCTCTGCATCTACCCTTGACATACCTATGCACTGTTGAGAGAACTGACGAGGAGGGGAAAGTCGACTTGTGAGTTCCAGAACCCAGTCTATCTGCCATTGCAAAGATGAATCCATACCCAATCTATCTGTAGGTTGTTGTTTTCTATTTTCTTGAGTGGGGTTGTGTTGTGGTTATCCTCACCTTGTGGGAATTGAGTCGGAAGGGGCTAAAGAACTGGGTTTTAAGGCCCTTAGTTGAAGAGGTAGTCTGTCAGGCCTATGAGAAGCTATTTCCAGGTGAAGGAATCTACTGGGAAGTGGTATTCTTCTAGAGAGAGTCTAGCACCAGCTACGGAGCTCTAAGACTTCCTGATCCGACCTATTGTCGAGACCGAGAGAGGGAGGTGAAGCACTGATGGACTGTGCTTTTGAAGGTGTATAGTCCTGGGCGGAACAGGCATGTGGGGAATGAGAGTCTGTGAGTAGTGGGCATAAGAAGGCATCCTGGGAAGAATCCTTTTGATTATTCTGTGGAATTTTCCCTGTAGCCCTAGCCTAGACTAGGATTCTTTGCCTTAGGTGGAGCTTAGTCCTAGCTCGGGGGTGACCCACTACTAAGCATGAGGAGTAGTGTGGTCTAAGGTTGGGAGGTTCATGGAAGGCCTGCACGTGGTTGGTGGAATTACCATGGTTTCAATGATAAGTATCAGCTTATGCTTAACATTATGTTTTGCATGCCTGTGATGCTTATATGTATCATGTATTCTATTGTGCATATGAATTATTGTTATTTGTATTAACTCTGAAATGTTAGCAGTAATCTTGTTCTTACTCTGAGTTAAATGTGTTTAATATGACTTAAATGCATGTTATTAATTAAGTATGAGAATGATGTTGTTCCGCACAGTAGCATTTTTCCCGACCAGTGGGATGACGGTCGAGGACGTTACATGAATAAAGGATGACGGTCGAGACGCTATACGAATAAAAGGATTTCACCCAATAATTTTGAAATTACAATTATATATATATATATATATATATATATATATATATATAGAGCAGAGTATATATATATATATATATATATATATATATATATATATGACAAGCTTAACATAATATATTTTGTATATATGGATGCATAATGGCCATAGTTTCTAGATCATGGTGCAATATATACACTATATGATACATATGTGGTCTACTTAAATGTCCTTCTAACAAGAATAATTCATCATCTACAAATTTCAATCTGATTTTCTATCAATGTTCTTAAAATAATTGCAAATCATCATCTACAAAGTGTATATTAGGTTTATTAATCCCTAGTAAATGGATCTTCATTTTGAAACATTAACCCAATATAATTACACTATGACTAAATCTAATATGAATAAACCAATATGTGTAAACCTAGAAATTCCTTATCACGAAATTTCTAAACCTAGAAATTCCTTGTTACATTGTGATGAACATTTCCCAACGTGACAAACATCCCCATGTCTTGCATTGTTACAATCACTTACTGACGACATAATATGTCGAGCATCTCCCACACAAAATTTCAAACATCTCCTAACGAATCATTGTGATGAACATCTCCCTACATTGCAATATGTCTATTATCTCTCGATGTTGGATTGTGAAAAACATTTCAAAACATCGCAATGTTAAAAACCTTTCCCATTATGACTAAACCTAGCAATTCCCTTACACCAACCTAGAAATGTGATGTTGAGGATTAAGCCTTAGTATGTGATGAACTTTGTCCTTTGTCACTGTTTGTCGAACATTTCCCAACGTCACAATGTGACAATCATTCCCTTGTCCTTGCATTGTCCCAATCACTTTACGACATCATAATGTGTCAAATGTTTCCCATCATCACATTTTTTGAATATTTCAATGTCTCATTGTGATGAACATTTCCTAACGTCGTAATGTGATGAACAATTCTCATTGTCGCAATCTGAAAAATATTTCCCAACGTCTCATTGTGACGAAAATTTCCCAATATCATAATGTCACAAACATTTCCCAACATCACAATGTCACAAACATTTTCCATCGTCGCATTGTGATGAACATATCCCAGCGTCACAATGTCACGAACATTTCCCAATGTCAAACTAGGATGAACACCTATAAATGTCATAATTTGACAAACAGAGGTTTTAGAGAATGTTAAAATATGGTCACGAACAACCATGGTAAAACTTAGTCAACCATGATCAATTTTTACCATGGTCATGGGAAACCAACTTACATTATCAAATAACATTTTGGTTAGCTATATATATATATATATATATCAAGAATAGTCATGCTCATGGTTATTTGTGGTCAGCCATAGCCATGGTCATGGTTATTTGTGGTCAGCCATAGCCATGGTTAACCATATTCATGATCATCCATGGTCATTGTCATGGTCATCATCATTGTAGTTAACTATGGTCATGGTCAAGCATAATCAATCATCATCAACCATAGTCAACCAATCTAATGGTTAACAATAGTCACAATATTGGTCAACCATGGAGTAATGGTTTACCATAGTTAATCAAGGCTATCACTCTGAACTCATTTTCAATGTTTTGTATTTATTTAATAATGTATTATTAATATATTTTTACTTTATTACTTCTATGTATTAATGTACTATTAAAAATTTAACACATTTTTTCATACATGTATTATTTAAAAATGTATTTTTTACTACTTTATTATTCTTGGTCATGGTCAACAATAGTTAAACTTAGTTAAGGCAATGGTCAACCATAATCATACTTAAGGTCAAAAGGGTGAATATATTAGATAGTCATGGTCAACCATGGTCATGACCAACAATAGTTATCTATGGATAACAACAATTGTCAAACATGGTTAACCATGGTAAACTATAGTAAACCATGGTCATGACAAACCAAAATAGCAATGGATTAATGTAAAAGATTAATTTATTAATACTTTCCCAATGTATTAATTAATGATGTATAAATAAATAAATTATAATATATTTAAACATTGTAATAATGAGTTAATACATTATTATAATGTATTAATGTGCATCATGTATTAATACATTATTAAAGTATCATTACTTTATTAATATATTATTACCTTTTTATTAATGTCTTTATTATTGTATAAATACTTTATTAATGTAATAATGTAATATTTTAATGTAATTTTGAATACTTTAATATTTTTTTATAATGTATGAATGTTTTACTAATGTATTAATATTTTATTAATATATTAATGTAATATATTAATACATTATTAATGTATTATTAATGTATTGGTACTTTAATATATAATGTATTAATGTTTAATTAATATATTGTATTATTAACATTAATTAACTAATACATTATTAACTAGTATGTTACATTAATGCATTACAATATATATTAATGTATTAAAGTAATGTATTATTACTTTAATTGAGATAGTATTTCAATGTATCAATTAATTAATATGTTAATATTTGTGTACACTATTAATTTAATGTATACATTAATTAAAATTTCATTCATTAATGGTTTAATATTGTTTAAGGTATAAATTAATTAATACATTAATAATTAATACTTTGCATTGATATTTTAATACTTTAATTGATTCATTATAAATTAGTTAATACATTAATAATTAATAAGTTACATCGATACATTACAATTTATATTGATATATTAATAGTTTTTTTACATTAATGCTTTAATTTATACATTAATACATTAAATAAATAAATTAGTTAATTATATATTAATTTATTAATGGTTTATTATTCTTCCACCACCCATGTTGGTCATCAACTAGCAACAAACACTCTATAAAAGTGGTTGATATACAAGGATGGGCGTTATTTTCCACCTTTCCAAACTAATGGTACACATGGGCTTATATCAACCACTTTTATAAAGTGGTTGTTGCTAGTTACCCATATCAACCTTCAACTAACAACAAGCACCTTATAAAAATAGTTGATATATGCCTAAGCCATTTTCCACCTATCTAAACTAATGATGAAGATGACTTATATCAACCACTTTTATAAATTGATTGTTGTTAATTACATTTCAGTTTCTTAAAGTTATCTTATTATTCTCATCCATTTATTTTAGCAATGTTCATCTCATATGTTTGACATTCCATTTTTAAGACGAGTAATATTTATATGATCATTATTCTTCATCTCATGCGTTTGCCATTCCATTTTTAAGACGAGTACTATTTGTATGATCGATCTGAGGATGCCTATTGATTTGAAGTAGTTGATAACGTTTTTGACCATGTCGCTGGATGTCCTTAATAGTCTTTGCATGCTCGTTTTCAGATGGCCCAAAGATAGTTAACTTGTTATCAGTTTCGGTTAACGATTGGCTTCTCATTTTTATTGGCTTCTCATCCTTATTAGTTTCTCCAATAAAAGAGAGCCCTTTGAAACTCTGTAGCTGTTTGTCAGTGGAATATTTGTATGAAATTTAAGTGGAATTTTAATTCCTAATTGGTAACTACATTCTTCATTCCATTCCACCAGAGCAGTCAACCATGGAAGTATTCATTTGATTCTAGATTGCAACTATAATAGTAAACGTGATAACTTTAAAGTTTGAACAGTCCCACCAACTTAATCATAATGGATCGATTCGATGTCCATCCTATCATCTATATTGATTGTCTATGTTTTGTTCTTTCTATGATATTTCCTCATTAACAACTTGTACGCCATGTGCATGATTGCCAGTCAATATATGTTTCAGTCGTCGGCGGCGGCGTGAAGTTGTCGCATTATGGATTGTCTATGTTTTGCTATTTCTACGATATTTCTACGATATTTCCTGATTAATAACTTGTACGCCATGTACATGATTGTCAGTCAACACATGTTTCAGTCGTCGGCGGCGGCGTGAAGTTGGCGCATAAATCCGAGCTTATCTCGTTTGTAAGTTTCGGTCTGAGAGCCGGTACCAAAGTCAACTGTTGATTTTGACGTTTTCGTTGGCCATCGCATAATACGAAATCGATACCTTGATGAGATACGATATAAGAGCGTTAACGACCACCCAATCTTTATATTTGATGAACCACACAATCGGACTATTCTGCACCGACTCTAAAAATCGTTTGACATCCCGTAAATTGTTTGTGTTACTCTATCAATTTCGGAGGGGAGTCTGTTAGCCCATCGATTTGTGTGATAATGAGGAGGGTCGGCTTTGATTTGCTGATTTCTGAGGGTAATAATTATCATGTGTCGTCGGGAGTGTGGGTTGTATTGGTGGTGCTCTCAGCACTGATTATCGTGTCCATAGTTCTTCTCTCGTGCGCTGATGATGGACAGAACAAGAAAAGGAAGCGCCACCGCTGGGGAGGGCATGGTGTCGGAGGGGGCGGAGCTGGGGTAGCAGGGTCGTGGTTCGGAGCTGATGCAGCTGCAGCTGCTGGAGGTCATGGCCATGGACATGGCAGTGGTGGCGGGTGTGGAGGAGGTCATGGCCATGGACACGGCGGTGGTGGTGGGTGTGGGGCAGGCGGAGTGGGTGGAGGAGGTGGCGGTGGCTGTGGAGGTGGAGGCGGAGGCGGCGGAGGCGGAGGCGGTGGCTGTGGAGGTGGAGGGGGATGTTGAAGTATAGTATTAGGACCATGGCCTCCATCTCCGATATCACAGTGGATGATCATGATAAATTGGTATCAATGAACAAATTACTTTGCGAGGTTTTGCATTGACCTGTTTACGGGGCTCTCTTTCTGTTTCAAATTTATAAATTTGAAAAATGCCATATTAACGGTTGTTGAATTCACAACTAGTTGGCACCGATTCTTCAATGTAAGATAAATTATTTTTTATTACAAAGATATTATGGAAGCTGTTTAATTGTTTTATTTATTTAAGAAAAAATGCATTATTTAAAATAAGGGTAAATCTTTAGTGTGTTATATGCCTTTTAAGTCTTGGTTAGTTAACTTATTTTTTTACATTAAAAAAACACACACTCTTCATATCATAAGTAAAACCAATTATCCATAATTACAATTTAATCTCTTAATAAAAATAGAAAATAAAAACTTTTGTCTTACAAACAAAAACTCTTATAACCTTAAAAACTCTTATAATTTAATGTCTAATTTAATTATAACCTTAAAATAAAATTATTATTATTATATAATTTGATGCATATATAATTATTAAATAAAACCATAATATACAAACTCATATATATATATATATATATATATATATATTAAATTTTTTATTTGTATAAAAATTTATCTAATAGTTAAGATGATTATTATATGGTGAGATCAATTTGATGTGTGGGACTTGTAACATTTTTTATTTATTATACTATTTGTATGATAAATAAAAATAAAAATTAATTATTTTATTTTTATTTTTATTAATATCAATATAAAGTATATTATTATAGATTTATCTTAAATTAGATCTTTTAAGAAGAGAGAATTGTATTTTAATTTAGTTACATCCCTAGATTTAGTTAGTTACATATAGACATAGCCGCTCGCTGGTTATTGATCGCTTTAGATGTTTATCTCGTATGTACTTAATCCATCTATGGGGGGTTGGGATGCTCCCCCAAGATTCATGGTGAAGGTTTATCCTTCTATTTCCTTGTCCTTATAATATCATTAGTAGTAGCAATAACAGTAGCAAGAGTGGTTACAAATGTAAGTTATACTGCACGAGGTGAAGACCGCTCAGTCGATGTAAAGATAAGAAAAGAGAGGAAAAGATAACCACTCTTTTCTGGGCATACCTTTCCTGGTACCCACCATTAGTTGTTCATGAGGCGAGTGACTCTCGTAGAGTGTGTTTCAGAGTGCTTGGTGTGAGTCTTAGTGTTAGTGTTAGTGTAGATATTGAAGTCGTTTGGAGAGTGTGTTTCAGAGGAAAACTACCTTGAATTTAGGTGGGTGTCTCGAGTGTTCGGGTGTTAAGTCCTTATATTCTCGGTGGGTGTCTCGGGTGTTTGGGTGTTAAGTCCTTATATTCTTGGTGGGTTTTCGGGTTTCTCCTTCCTCATACCACTGCACATTCGTCGTACTACTACAAGAACAAATACTGATACTGATAGGGAGTAAAGGAGAACAAATATTGATAAGCTCGTATTGTTAGTAATCTATTCGTTAGGTCATGTCATTAGGTCAGGTGTTATTTATTGTTAGTAATCCGTTATCTATCGTTAGTAATATATATCTATCTGGGTGTATCCATATCATTACCGACATCATTATCTATCTATTTCATTACTTCTTCTATGGAGACAACTGGGAAGGATACTTATTGGGATGACTACCATGACTACCACGACTACAAGTACGGGCTCATTATTAATACGACTTATACGGGCTCATACGACCAGATCGGAGAATAAGGAAAAGTCGGAGTTGAGTCTTTAGTCCTTACCTCTGCACATGACCTTTCATTACTACCTTTATTTGTCTCAGTACAGGAGGCAATCTATCTATAACAGTTGTCCTTCCTCATTCTCCTTTGTGAGGGGAATTGGGGCTCAACCTAATTATTCTTATGACCCTCTATCTCAAAGTATGGGCATGGAACCTATAAGAAGAAGGCTATCTTTAGGGGTAGAACCAATAAGTAAGGAGGGGCGGGTTCGATAGCGGGAAAGAACAAGAGGGGAGAATTATTTACTTTCTTTCAAAAGGAATGAGGAATAGGACCTCCGACCAATAAAGAAATCTAGGCAAGCCTCCTTATATAAACAACTAGGTGGTGGCATAAGCGATGATCCTCCCCTATTTCTGGGGGTGGCGGTGGAATCAGATGGAGGATTCCAAGGCGCCAACAGTGCCAGAACGAAATTCGTCATTGTTGTGGGTTGGCGTGTCCATTAGTCCCCCCAAGGCAGCTTTGACTGGTTGTCTTGAGGTTGGTTATCCTTGCTCTTCCCTTTTATCTGATAGAGATGGCTCGATCTTTGCTCTTGCTCTGATTTATTCTGTCGAATCCTCAATCTTGCGGCATCATATAGCGGTAAGTAAGCAGCTCCTAGCGAAGAGAAGATGTCCAGAAATGTTCTATCTAGTTGGATCTGTCTGTGTAGGTCACTGCTCTATGGTATTTTAGAACCATGTGTTTCTCAAATGGGAGTCCCGCCCAACTTCCTCCACACGCTGGGGGCTATGGAAGGCTTTGGTGTACTCTTGCCTGCATAGTTTGGTCTTGAACCTGGCGCAAGGTTGTCTCGTGTATTGGTCTTCCTAGTTCCCAACAAGAAAGCCTCCTTTAGGGCCAAGTGGGTCTCATAATATAGATCCCGAATCACTCCAAAGTTTTTCTCACGAAGTGAGTCCCACTAGTGCATGGGGAAGGGACTTAAAAAACAAAAGGAGTGCAAAGGTGATCAAGGAGTGCGAAGGTTAATTGTTGGAAACTATAACTGGACCATTTCTCCAAAGTGCATCTATCTTGCTTGCCCCTTCAAACGAATCAACTTCTTGAAGGGAAATAACTGCCAGAAGAATTGTTGTAGGGCCAGGTGAAAAAATCCATAGAATCTAGAGGACTTGACCATGAGTTGATGGAGAAAATCCAAACGGCGGGAGGTACAACGACCAATTGACAAGGCATTACACTAAACAATGGATAATAAAGAACATTCGTTTAAGAAACATTGAATGAAACAATTAACTTTCTCTAAAAACGCTCAAAAACACGAATCACTTGCTCCCAGAGGTCTAGTTACTAAATTACAGGAGCCAGTTTGTTCTAAGACGTTAATTTACTAATGAATGGAAGGAAAGAGAACTTATTCTATTATTTACGTTATTTTCTCATCTTGAGATTTAGCAAATAATTACCAAGTGATTTCTAAATTCTAAGTATTAGAGAAATTAATAAGTAGTTGTCCAATTATAAGGATAAGACGCCTATATAATTCGCAGATTGACCCTTTTCACCTTACTTAAATGAAAGGATCAAGGCCTGACTGGAAGTATTGACCCCTACCTACCTGATAGGGCCTTTCAAAACATGCATGCCTTACTGGAACGAAGGGCTAAGCACTTCAATCAAGAACGAAGTCAACCGTGAAGAATATCTTTCTCTTATTTAGACTTAGCTAATGACATCATTGTAACGTCCTCCATATTTGTCAAAGTGAAATTAGGTCGTTTCTTATACCCTTTAATTAATTAATTAATCTCTGGAGCGAGTGAGATTCGGTAGCTAAGTATAACTAATAGAACTCTATGTAATTACACTTTTCTTTATTCTTTTTTTCTCTTGAGTTAGGGGACCCGAAGATATATTTGTATTTAAATCGATAGGCGTATACTTATTGATAATGGGAACAAGTAATGATCTTTTAACTTTAAATCCTAATCTGATGGTTGTGCATTAAAGATGCTCGCATATTCTTAGTCATCCTCAAAAATTAACTAGTCATATTTATTGTTCATAGCTTCCTTGCATTTATAAAGACATCCATTAACATGTTTACTTTTTTATATTTATCTAATCACATTATAAAATTACTGTAAAGATATATAATTGTCACGTTTAAATGATTAAGAAAAATTAATATCTATGCAAACCACATTTATATCATTAAGAAACACTGCACACCTTTCATTTTAGAAGCACTTATTAGTTTATGGAGTCTGAACCATCTCGTTAATTTATGATTCTCTCACTATGTTATCTTCAACCAGCGACAAGGGTTTGATCAATATTTGGTTGCGTTTATTTATCTGGTGAGAACCTAGGGTAATTTGACAGTTTACGTGCAGCTTGATCCATCATATTACAGTCCGAGTAATTATCTTCTCTAGCCATCAAGTACATATGTCCCTGCAAGTACGTCTGTCCTAGATCTGCAATCTGTGGGCATATTTGTGTGACTTCTTCGAGGCTACTTGCCCTTGTTCTGGGTTAGAGTTTGAAAGGAATTCCATTCTGTTCCATCTCAGTAAATAATTTGGGCCCTAAAAGCGACATCCATTAACTATTGTGACCTCGCGTATTAGTTGTTTTATATAGGGAAAGATTTGTTACACTTAGGGTTTACTCAATGATTTTTGTTTTCTTAATGTCTAATTACTGAAGTAATCTGTAAATTGTGCTAAATACTGATCGTACAAAGTTATTACGTCCTTGATCCATTATTGCGAAGGGACTTCCTGCGTTTGTAATCCTTGTAGCATTGATACAACTGGGATCTACTGCATATGTTGGGCTTTAATGATCCGTCGAGTTATTGTTAGTGTTTTCTACCACTTTCGTCTTAAATCACAATCTTAACGTATAAAGTGTGCTAGGCTATGCGTTGAGGGATTTGTTACAACAATGACCATTTTCATGATTACCTTACGTTGCTTTTCTGAGCACATAATCTTTGCACATAAAGTTTCGACAACAACGATTATTTTTGGTCAAGACATACAATCCACACATATGTACTTGATTTAATGGTCAGAACAATATTACATAGTTGTCATGATACATGTGTGATGGTTTAAACTTTAAATATTCATTTCTGATGTTTGTCGTCCCTCATACTTGGTCTTTCCATCTCGTTCATTTACTATGCTTTCATTTCTTTTACGACATTTAGATTTTTTTTATTTACATTTTTTTAACAGGTACCATCGAGATTTCCTTACCAGGTGTCTATTCAACAGCCTTCCACTAATGCATGCCTGGACGCCATCCAAACCACAACCAAGCACCCCTCCAATGCTCGTTGTAATATCCTATCAATGTTGATCAGCCACAGGTTATGTGGCTGAGCTAATATACTACTATTTTAGCCCACCTAACCTCTGAGCTAATATACTACTATTTTAGCCCACCTGACCTTGTGACATAATCTATGGCATAAATGAAATGATACGAGTGATTTTTCCCTCTAAATAAGATTCTAAAGTAAGTGACTTTACCAAACCTTCTTTTTGGTATCATCTGGGCATATGAAGGAGAGATATAATTCTCTAGGTAATTACTATTATTCCATGCCCCCTAGTATGCACATGGAAAATGCTTTACCTTCTTTTCTCTATACAAACATAGAGAAAGAAAGAGATAGTTTCTCAATGAAATATTTTTGTATGGAAAATGCTTTAACTTGACATGAAGTACTTTGTGTATGGAATGAATTCTATAATTACATATAGAAGGAAAGAATTGTTGATAGACAACTGAGATAACGACCTCTCCTAACTTTGTTATGTCATTCAATATTTTCTCAGTACATTCCTAATTCAAGACTAAGTGAGACCTACCTTGCTGTGCCAGGTTGGACTCTCTATTTATTCCCCTCCCTTAGCTATATCTGCTTGGTAATACGGCCCTATATTTCCCTCATTTGTGAGGCTAGGCAAAGCGGCGGTCGAATATAAAGGGGAAGGGGGAAATCTTTCTCACTCATGAGAGAGGTCGTGAGGCTAGGCAAAGAGGCGGTCTAATATAAGGGGGAAGGGGGGAATATTTCTCGGGGGAATATTTCTCACTCATGAGAGAGGTCTAGGGATAACCTGAAATGCATTCGAAAGCGAAAGTTTAATGGGGCTAAATCATATTCAAAAAATCTCTTTCTCTCTTCCTTCGTAAAGTTTCTGCATGCTCTCCTACTGTCTGTTTTCAGGAGTGACTATTGGTATAGTAGTAGTAGTGAGCGTAGTTCCTGAGAGTAGCTCAGTGGGCGATCTCCTAGTATCCTTTTAAGGCGCGCTTTCAAGACTTAGCGAACGGGATTGAAGTGAGCGTCCCCTTCGTTAGCAAAAAAACTAGAGACTTTCACGCACGGTATTCCCTTTACATTGACTCGGCTTTCACTTATTTCCTCTCTTCATGAACGGGTTAAAGTAGCTAGCACGAGCAGGATTGATCTAAGGAACCATCGCATCTCTCTGGAATTGAGATAGTCGCTCTCCTTCGGACGGTTGGTCTGTAGTGTCCCCAAGGCCGAGCCCCGTTACAGATCATGTTATATGCAAAAGAATTGTAATTATGTTCTATAGGCTGGTGAGCCAAGTTTTGAATAAG
>SNQJ01S0005459.1:49455-66773 GCA_010110895.2 Picea sitchensis | reverse complement strand
GTATAAGAGGTAGGGAGTAAATGAGGCGGGGGAGTCGGGAAGGAGGAATATGGAGGGGAAGGAGGTGGACGGGAGGTCATTCTACGAGAGGTTGGGGGATGGATTTTGGGAGCTCTGGATTTGCAGAGAGAGAAGTGAAATTTTGAAGAGTGGGATTGTATCAGTGAGGCACCGGGGTTGTTGGAGGTTTTGGGCACGGGGGCCAGGATATCCATATGATATCCTGGAGCTAGGAAGTTACCTAGTTGGCAGGGAGGAACTAGGTTTTGGGCAGTGTTTTGCAAAAGCGGTCAAGGAGGAAAGCGGCGGACAAGCGGAGGATTATTAGCATCAGGTTCAGGTATTTCAAATTATGCATTGTTTTAATCTCTTATAAATTTTATTATAATTGATAAATTTGTAGGCGAATGTGCTAAATTATAGAAATTTCTTGAATTTTACTGTTATGTTGTAAATTAAATGGTTGTTTATTTAATTCGGCTATTACATGAGTTAAGAGGTTAGGAAGATCGTTATTGTGACAAATATTTTTAAAATGAGATCTAATATGGGTATAGGCTGTCTAAGAGAAAGTTTTTTTCATCTTCAACCTTCTTAGTGTCACAAAGGTGACACACTCTTTCATCTCGTGGTGTTTTGAAAATTGACCAGCGCTCAGTTTCACTATGGAGCTCGTGAGAATTTGTTCTTATCTTAACAATGTTTTTTTTTTCTTTACACTTGGAAAAACATATAGATAATTTTGATCTTCTAGAATAGGATTGATTACATCCTTATAATATCTTAATTTTATTTTTTCATCTAACTCTTTATCACACCACATTTTCTCCTTAAATTTTGATTTGATGATTTTTTTTAATAGTATCTTTATTCTGCAATATGGTGTCCTCCATAATTCCCCAATACTTTTGCCAAGACTGGGCATCTTTATGCCATCCTTGCTTGAGTCAATGGTGGTTACGACTCAATTTTGAAGAAATTTTAGGAAGTATCTTGTTTTCCATGTTGTTTAACGTATTGATATACATTAGATATCTAGTCATAGCCATGCTCTCAATGGGGGAGAGGTGTGTTTCTAAGATGAGGATGAGATAGGGCATATTTCCTTTAATTTTGAGAATATAGGTTATAAAATTCTTTTGTATTTGCTTTATCTTTCTCCAGGATTCATGATAGATACTATAGTCCGAGACTTCACATCCATAAATAATAGCAGGTGTAACAATAGTCTCAAAGAGGAGATTCTTCTTATCCCAACTCCAAAGATCAGTTGATTCACAATTTTTTTCAAGCCCATAATAAGTTTTTCATCCCCCAATAATCCTTTTCTCAATGCTATAATTCCAATTGAGCTTGTGGTGAATATCAATTCCAAGATATTTGTATACAGTTACCTCCTCCAAGTTGTTGTTGTTATATACCAAGGTATCATAAGTGATCTTATTGGATTTAATAATCATAACCTTAATCTATTGAGTATTAATAGTCATACCCATATCGAAGCAAAAATCCTTAAAGAATATTAGTTGAACATTGGATTTATCTAATGGTTACGATGATTATCATATAGTGAGATCAATTTGATTTGTGGAACTCATAACATTTTTTAATTTATTATATTATTCCTATCATAAATAAAAAATTGATTATTTATTTTTTATTTTTTAATAAACTTTAGATAATATCCATACTCAGCTTTATACATATAAAGCATATGAGTATAGATCTATCTTAAATTGGATCCTTGAGAGAATTGTAATTTGATTGTTTTTTTAAATAGATTTATGTTGATTTAAAAAAATGTTTTTCATAGTTTATTTTAATAATGTGAAGGGATTTTAGGATTTCTTTCCTACAAAAATATTTTAAGGTGTTTGAGGGCTTCTTCAAAGCTATGTTTTAGTATAAAATTAATGTGAATTTATTAATCTTATAGAAATGCTTATTTATTTTTTGAGTTGAAAACAATATGAATAAAGTTTTAATTCTTTAATGTGAGGTTAATAATTTTTTTATATTTATTAGCTTTCTCTTATTTTTAATTTTCATATATTTTCTCTTTAAATTTATAGCATCCATAAACACCTTTTATAACTCAAGTAGAAGTGTCAAGTTTATAGTGATGATTCGCCCTATGATATATTGGCATATATTTGCCAATTAAAGAAATATTTCAAATAATAATAACTAATAATATTTATAGTCGCTTTAAAAAAGAAATTATATATAAAAGAATGTATACTAAAATAAATCATACAAAACAAGATTAGTGTTAATAAAATAAAAAAATTATTTATTAAAGCTTTCCCATATTCCACAAATAACATTAATTAAAGAATAAAGCATATAAAGTTAAGCTTTTTCATGTTGTGTGTTATCAATGCAATGCACGGAAAATTACATGAAGATGACATAATGCACGCATATTAACATATAATGCAATGACATCATGAAAATTGGTAGTCACAAATCTGTATGCTTGTTTTATTTTGACAAATGTTAGTTGTTTTTTAGAAGATTCTTCTTAAGATGTTGGAGTTCGAATCGGTTTCCTCATGGGGCAATTCAGAGAAATATGTTTAATTATTACTGATTTTTATAGTAAAATGTTCGGATGAGTTGACTTCCCTTTGAGGCAACTCAACACATCCAAAAAATCGATATCAAATCGATATTGTAATTTTTTTTTTCATAACAAGTAATATATAATTTCTTACTTAAAAAAACATATAATAATAATAATAATAATAATAATAATCTATTTTTAAGGTCACGGCCAAGTCAGCACACCAAATTGGTGTATGAGACCCCCTTGTTTGTGGGACATGAGACCCCCCTCCGCCCAGCGATTTGACTGGTAAAGTCTACAAAGGTATACATACCCTACCTCCCTCTGGATTTGAACCTGTGACCTCTTAGGAGGAAACACATGTTCTTAACCATTAAAAAATACAATGATATTAATTTAAACGATGTTTTTATCCATAAATTTATATAAAAACGTTAATGTATCTATTTACATAGAAAATATATAATGCAAGCATAATAAATATAACAAAATAATGTAAGATATAAATGCAAGTATATATATTAACTCAGAAAGATATAATACAATGATATTAATTTAAACGATATTTTTATTCATACATTTATATGAACACGTCAATGCATCTATGTACATGAAAAAGATATAATGTAAGTATAATAAATCTAACAAAATAATGTAAGATATAAATTCAAGTATATATATTAATTCAAAAGGAAGGATATAATGTTTAGTTACATAATGCAAATTTAGGGAAGAAGGTGCACTTAATTTACATGAAAAGGATATGACCTGCGAGAAATGTCCTTATTCTACCTATGTTTAAATGTAGGATAACTCTCAAATATAAAAGGATTGAGGATCCAATAGATGAAGCATATTGGATCTTTTATGCTCCCTGTAACGTACCCAAACATTACGATTACAAGCGAAGAAAAAAGTGATTTTTTTTTTTTTAAAGAGGACGACAACAACGATTACAACTAAACAACACATCTGATGATGAGTAGCATGCCCACAGAACATGAAATAGACAACTATGAATCCATGCTCTGGCATAAAGGCACTAGGCGAAACATGTATAAAACAACAAGGAGAAACGACTACCCGCCTGACACAAACATGACCACGCCTACAAGCTAAGGGACAACATCCCCATCCCGACACAATGACCTTGATGACCAAATACTAGAACCTCAAAGGCGTGCAGACCCAACATATGAAGGCATTACAACCCAAATGCTAACAACAACTTACAACGATCAACCACACCCACACGGAAAGCACAGACCCCGACCAAATCATCCTTCGCCTCTATCCCTTAAGGCGTGCAATGATCCCCTCGTCAGGAATCATGTTGTCCCCAGGTGATAGGAGTGGCATTAACCCTGGTGCAACTTAACCTATCTGGACCAAGGACTCTGAAAAACTCCAACCGCTATGAGACCGAAATAACTGACGAGGTGACTGTACCCATGCACCCAAGTAACGAGTCGACAAGACGCATGATGCCTTCACTCAATTAAATTTTTTCCAGCTATTAATGACTTCGCCAACAACCAAAAATGATTATTGTTAAGCATGAAGTCTACGTGCGAAGGAGTGAATTATTATAGGTGATACTATATCATAAAGGTGACCGTAAAGTGACCACTGGGAACCAAAACCTGATCTTAAAGCTTGGAGGTAGACTATAGTCACATTTCCAAATGTGAATCATTGATTTTTGTTGCGTCCTTATTCTTATCTCTTCATCAGTACATCATGATACCACCTTAGATCTAACACCTCTCTTCATGTTCAAAGGATAGTAAGGTCGCATGATGAGTTTACTTGAAACATTATATCCAAATATTCTATAAAATCAATATTTTTATGTACAACAACTTCCAAAATCATGAGTTACATAAATTTTGATCAACCAAATTATTGGGAGAATAAAATTCCTCTGGAGCATAAATACAATAACAAAAACAACTTTGTTTCCATCAATTAATAATTTTAGATTCTCGTAATAGTAAATCAACAAATAATTAGATTCATAGGGAAACGAAAATAACATCCTATTTACTCAATACCAGTGTAACTCTCCTCCACAAACATTTGAAAGACTTACAAAAATTAAATAATGTATACACTCATGCTACTTTCTAGTCTACTCGGAGTAAACTTGTAGAAATCTCATAACCAAAAATCCTTCCTATGATAGAGTCAAGCTCCTACAAGTTTTCATAGCATTTTAGAGAGTGGGAATAATGAAGAAAAGCGAAGTCAACACAACGGTAAACACCAACCTGTCATCCCATAATACTCTACGGTAATTCACCTACCCCACTCTGACACAAAAGGACGCTGTCTAAATTTCCATCATTCACCTAACAGAAAAAGTTGACATTACACATACAACGTTTGTCCTTCAAACTGTGCATTAAGGGCATCGCTAGTCTAACCGATAAGAACGTAGTACTCAAGATAAGTTACTCGCTATCCGGAAACGTGCTGAAAACGCAGTCTAAAAAAATTATTTTAACATTGTTTAAAACGCAGCTCTTTACACAGTCTTAACGCAACAACCCAGGGTATAAACTCGCTGCCACTCAAAGGATAAAAACGAAGTCAAGCAAGGCCTAAATTCGTTGCTATTCGAGGCATAAAAACGCAGCCAATCAATGCATAATTTGCTGCCAGTCAAGGATAAACGCATTTAATCAAGTTTAAATTCGTTGTCTCTAAGTGTAGTAAAAACGATGCCAATAATTCCAGGGAGAGTCGCTGCCATTAAAATGCAGGTATCAACACTTGGAAATAATGGAGATATTAACTAGTTGATTAGCTTCAGTAATAAGCGCATGTTGTAAGCGCCAGTTAGCTTAGTTAAGAGTCAGTTCTCTGGTTGTCTTTTGGTTTGCATGTAGCCGACTCGGGAGAGTCTTTTCCTATATAAGGATGTAATCCGTCTTCGTTTAATATCAAGAAGTGAGCGTAGCCTCACCGTGTTTGCTTGCCCCGCATATTTTATGTTGGTATCAGAGCCACGAGGAGAAGGTACGGAGCCGCGAGGAGAAGGTGCGGAAATTGGAGAGGTTCGCAGGTCTCTCCTATGGTAGGGTGCGGAGGAATAGAAGGAGAAATTCCCGCAGGCGGTCAATACGTGAGGTGCGGACAATAGAAATATTCCCGCAGTCGAGACACTCGGGAGGTGCGGAACGTGAGCGTGGATGCATGCAGCGTTAAAAATCCCGATTTGCTGTGTGAGTTTAATTGTAAAATTTGAGATTGCGTGAGCGTGGATGCATCGACGGTAAAAATCCGTGAGTTTGTTGCGTGAGAGTTGAACATGCAGCGTAAGTGAGGATTGATTTTGAAAAGTTTTTGAAGAGCGTGGAGTTTTGCATGCGTGAGGTTTGTTTTGAGAAAATAAGCGTGGAGTTTAATTATATGTGCATGAGTGAGTTTTTATTTTTTAGTGGATATAAGTGAAAAGATTGGAGTTAAAAGTGGTATATATATATATATATATTGTTTATATATATATTTTTTAAGATTGGTAAAGAGAGTATTTAAATAAGCGTGGAGTATAAAGTTGGGGTTTTCTTATTGAAGTGGAGGAGATATTTTTTAAATTAAAAGTGGTTAAAGTGAATACACATGCATGTGTGAAATAAAGATATTTTAAGTTTATTAAAGTGGTGGTTTATTAAAGGTGGATTATTTAAAGGATTGAAGTTTATTAAAAGTTTTTTTTAAGGAGTTATAAGGTTTTAAAGAATTGGAGAGTTTTTTGCATTACATGCATGATATAGGCGAAACGAGAGATAGATTAGTGGATCGGTGGTATCCAGTAGGCGACAAGGCCGTTACGCATATACTTGGTGATTTTTCGCGAGACTAAATTACGTGATAGCCAATCCAGCCGAGACCTACCTCAAGGAACCAACAAATTAGATGGCTCAAACTTCACTAACTGGAAATTCAAGATGAAGACACACATGGAAGGCTATGGTGTCTAAAACATTGCGAATGGAACCCGGCCGGAAACACATTTAGCATTTTGGAGGTCTGCGACAATGAGTGCGGCTTCGGCAACCTGAGATCAAAGGCTTGGGAGAAGCGCAAAAGCAAGGCTAAGGTATTGTTGTGCATGTCGGTTAAAGATAGCATAATTCCACATATTGAGTAGCGACAACCTGTACCTTATGGACAGCTCTTAAAGCATTGTATGAAATAGCAACACCAATCGCATTTTGTTCTTGAAAACTAAATTGCTAGAGCATTAAGATGGATGGAAATGAATCTGATGGCAGTTCATTTTGGGTCGCATTAAAGGAGGTGAAGACAAGTTAGTCAATATCGGAGAAACTGTTTCCAATACTGATCTAGTGACTATTACCTAAATGGTATGCTAGAAGACTATCACATGTTCATATCAGGTCTTGCAGCAAGGGAGAAGCCTCTCCGTTTGAAGAACTGATCGGTATTTTGTTGCAAGAGGAAGAGGCGTGGGAATCTGAAGCCTCAAAATAGAGATTTGGCACTGTGGTCAAACAAAAGATCTGCGAGAGGGAGATGGGAGTAAAGAGCTGACGGCGGTTCATGGCGGTTCATGGCGGAGTTCGTAGCGAGAGAAGACAATCATCAAATCAAGGTATGCTGTCGATAGGAATGAGTCAAAGAGTTGTTTTTCACGTAGTGGAAAACTGGACATATGGTTAAGAACTGTCATAAAAAAGAAAAATGATGAGGCTAGACATAACCTAGAACACATTGGTCATTATCTTGAAAAATCCTCAAATCAAGATCCACAGATTATTTATTGCTATTGATGAACCCCCCCTGATTTTGACTCACGAGATCTTAAGAACATTTATGTCTATATTTGCTTTGCTCTAGCGAAAACGGATGAGAGTCCCGATGCTTAGTTTGTAGTTAGGGCATCCCGGTACATATAACTTGTAATCAAAATTGGTATGCTAATTTCAAAGAAACTCAGAATGGTGCGAGCATATATCTTGGAGATACTTGGCATCCCATGGAGATCAAGGGATATGGAAACATTCATGTGACATTGCTGAATGATGCTTGTTAGTCACATTAAGCAATATGGTGTATGTACCCGGGGAATAAAAGAATTTGATCTCGTGTCCACCATTCTGGACCGAACTTGAAAGTTTGAATTCTTCAAAATTATTGCATAGTGAGGTCACATTTGGACCACTTATTTGTTACCAGATGTCAAAGTGGAAGTCTATACAAACTTGATGTTACCAGTGAAGCACATCATGCATTGACTTATGCCACTATACCAACTGAGATTCTTTGGCATCAAAGGTATGAACACATCAATCATCCCGATTTATTGTTATTATTAGAGAAAAAGAATATGGTTGAAGGACTTCCCTATGTTAAAGAATGAGAGGTTAGTATGATGGATGTGCATTGGGAAAGATGCACGGAGATGAATTCCCTCTAATCATGATAAGAAAAAGAGATGTGTTAGATCTTGTGCATCTTGATGTTTGTGGGCCTATGGAACTGGGTCTTTAGGAGGTGCATTCTATTTCACATTGTTTATTGATGATTGTACAAGATACACATGGGTTTACTTCCTTGAACAAAAAAGTGATTTTTTTGAGTGCTGGGAGTTTAGAACCATGGTGGAAAAGCAGAACGGAAAATCCATCAAAATCCTCACACGTTCAGATCAAGGGGAGAGTACAAAATCAGGGGGACTTCAACAAATATTGCAAAAAATAATGGAATAGTACAACAATTACAGTACCTCACTCCGGCAAAATGGAGTCGGCGAGCGGAAACAGAACTACAGTGAGTGTACCTGTGATATGATAAAAGGTAAAATCTCTCAAATGCATTTTGGGCTGGAGCCATAAATACTGCGGTTTATTTAAAGAATAGAGAGATCCAACAAGGTGTCTTGATAGTATCACTCCTTTCGAGGCCTTGTATGGTTCCAAACCTGCGGTTAATAATTTGAAAGTATTTGGGTATAAAATCTTTTGCACATATTCCAAAGGAGAATAGGAGGAAATTGGATACTAAAAACCACTAAATGTATTTCATTGGGTACTGTCTGAATTTAAAGCATACAAAAAGCTGATGATTTGAAGTCACGCTACTCTGAAGAGTGTTTACAGAGTAAGTGTATTACTTTTCCATGAAGCGAGCGGAAATCCTTGGCGATATGATCATGAGGAATAAGAACTTCTTGATGAAGGAGTTAAAGAAGAAGCGGCGACGGCGGCGGCGAGAACGACCCACCGCAGTGGCGACCATCCCACTTGCGACAACAGCTTAGCCATCCCGGCCCGGCAGTAATAGCAATGACAATGAAAGGCAATGGCAACAATGGCAACAACAGTTCACCTAGCGATTGGAAACCCGGATCTTCTAAAGTAGGAGGAAGATAATCAATTGAAGATCTTCAAAGGCAGTTAGAAACTTCACGAAGGTATAAAGAACTACCACCCTAATGAGTAGCATTTCAAATGTCATAGAACCCATGAATTTTGATGGAAAGCTAATGAACATGATGAATGGCGAAGCCCGTGGAAGAATATGAATCTATAATGAAAAACAATACTTAGGAATTGGTAGATTACCTAAGATAAAGCCATTGGATGCAAATGGATATACAAACCCAGAAAAGTTTAAATCAGATGGTAGGTATTATAGATAGAATTATAAGGCTAGGCTGGTTGCAAGGGGTATTCCCAAATGAGGAATTATTGATTATCTTTGAAACATTTGCACGATGCTTCATTGAATACTATCTTAATGTTAATCGTTTTAGCTACAAAGCATCATTGGAAGTTACATCGGTTAGATGTTAAATATGCATTTTGAATGGTGAGGTTAAAGGAAGAGGTTTACCTTACCTAACCTGAAGGGTTTGTTGAAAAGGCAGAACACTTATGTTTGCAAGTTAAAGAAAACATTATATGGACTAAAGCGGGCACCTCATGGTCATAGTATGAGAAGATAGATTCTTTCTTTCTTCTTGGGGTTTTATGATCTCCTGAAGTTGGCCTCTTCTGTTCTTCTTCATACATTTCAATATCTTGTTCTATTTTTCTTCTCTCTGTATTTTCTCTTTGCTCCACAATTTATCATGGTATGAGCTTCAGCAGTAAGCCTCTTAACACAGTCCGGAAAGCAACACGATCCTCAGTATAAAACTTACATCTTGAGGAAGGCGACCACGGACTTTTCACAAAGGTTTGGAAAGGCTGTCTGCAATACTTTAAAGATCACCATTAGAAACTTGCGGAGGAAATGACGTACAACGAAGATACAGACCGAAGAGAGCATAAAAGAAGAAACCCTAAAAGATTCTTGCAAACTTTTCAAGAATCGTCAGATTGGCCGAAAAGCAGAGGGAAGTGAAATTTTAAAAAGAACTTCGAAATTTCCTCACATGCATTAAAGATTGAAACCGCGAGAATGGAAATTATTGAAATTCTTTCCAAATCTTTGAAAGATTCCGCGAGATCTTTCTTCCAGCGGAGAAAGTCCCGGGGAAAGGTCGAAGTCAACCATAAAGGAACATCCATTAAGTACGCGGGAATTCATCTTTATGAGATCGAGGCGGGGAAACCAGTCCGAGGCGACAGAGGCGAGGAAAAAGGCGCGGAAACATTTCAGCGATAAATCTTAGCGCAAAGAACCGGCGGTAGTTGGATGTGAGAAGGTGCCACGAAGGTTTAGTCCTACTGCGATTACGAGTGATTTTGAAGACTTGTGAAATTAGCGAAATCCGGCGTCATCTTGATACGTTCGTTCAAAAGAGACGATGGCGAATCCTTTTCCATATAAAATCAGGAATCGGGGAGTTGGGCCGAAAGATACTCTCAAAAACTCCGATCGCCCAATCGCCGAAATCCAGCGATCATGACCATCCATCTCAGAGGACAGGTGGCACTATATCAACGAATCGTAAAATCGGCATTCGGGGTTTCCGCGATTGTCAAAGAAACTTGACGCCCTTAAAATCAGCGAAATAAATTCTGTGATGCTCAGCGACGGTCTCAGCCAGATCCATCTCTCTGAACCTGCGTGGCGAGCAATATTAGCGCCCGTCGACGATAACAGAGCATTGGGGGTTCCTGGTTGTCAAGAAATTTGACATACGCAGCTTCATGAAATCGCGTCTAGCGAAATCGATGATAAGATCTCGACCACCCATTTTATTGGGACATTGGCCGGACATCGAATACTGTCATCGTGCTCGGCGTTAGGGTTTCAAGTTGGCGGAACTACATTGTGTCAGGTATCGCAAAGCCTGCGATATCAGGAACACATCCCGAACCATCCATCTATCACGGGCATTAGTATAAAATTAAAGAGGGATTCGGAAAAAGTCCCAAAGAGGAAAGCACCATCGGCACAACGGGATTCGGCGGTCGGAATCCGAGAACAAATTATTCCGAGGTTTCTTTCGAAATGCAGCCTTAAATCCTTGCGTCCATGCTGTTAGGGGCCGTGGCACAGTCGAGCTTTTGAAGGGAAAAGTCCAGATAAAGCGACTTCATCGATTTTAAGGTTGACATTTCGCGGATCTTGGGGTGTAAAGTACGGACATACTCAGCGAAATGGCGAGGAGAATCCGCGACCGTCCATCTGTTGAGAACCGCGTGTCATGAGATGGAAACCATCGGAAAAAGTCCGATAGAGGGCAATACATCGAGGAAAATCGACGATACAGCGGATTGAGGTGTCGAAACTTTTCGACATGAGAACTTCGAAATCCGGTCGCTGATATCACGTCTGATATGGGCCGTCCGATCAGCACGAATCCTAGACCGTTGAAAAGTCCAAGGTGATTTTTGGCGTTTGACATTTTGAAAGACAAGAGCAGAGGAAAAGCGTGGCGCCTTAACATTAAAGCGCGTGGTCACATTGCAAGGGAGACCAAGGAATTCATCTAAAGCATGATAAGCTCCCATCGGCCATCGGAGAATCGGAAATCTATGTTATTGGAGGTAAATACAAATTTTCCCTCTATATTTCTTTGCAATTTTTTTTTTAAAATGTCATCTAGCAACCTAGAACAGCTTCGGTCAGATACTCACAGGAAAGAACTATGAGTTACGGTCCTTGAATGAGTCATTCACATGAAGCACAAAGAGTGTTGGGAACCCGATTGGATCTTGTATATGTGGAGACGAATCGGCGACCCTCACTGCGACAAATGCCAGGAGAATTGCTCGGGGCAACTCGAGGGACCACCGCAAGGAAAACAAAGCAAAGTGCGGATAAATTACGTGGATGATTGATTTCGAAAATCCACGGTGGCCCAGTACTTCTTCAAAGCGGGCGGGACATCCTCAAAGCGTCCTACCAAGGAAGTAGCGAGGTAAAAACAGTTAAACTGCAGTCTTTATGGACACAATTCGAGACTCGCAGAATGACAGAGTCCGAAACTATAGACCAGTTCATGACCAGAGTCACGGGAACCGTGAACCAGATCAGATTGACTAGTGAAACCATCACTGATCAACAAATTGTTGAGAAAATTCTCTGAAGTCTTCCCAAGAAATTTGAAATGGTTGTCACTTAGCCATCCTTGAATCAAGGACACATCCAGAACTTCTTGAGATGAGTTAGTGGTTCTTTGGTGACACATGAGACAAGACACATCTCATAGATGAGTCAATCTCCAAATGCCTTCAATCTCAATTCTCCTTAAGAAAGGAAAGGCAGAGGAAGAAATGAGAAGAGGGAACAATCAAGGTAACCCTCATACCAACTGGAGGAAACATACAACAATATCAAAATCAAAATTTCCAAGGTCAAAGAAATCAACAACAATATCAACAACGGAATTTCCAGCCTCAAAGGCTGGAGGGAGAAAATCTAATGACAAAACTAGCATACAATGCTATTATTGCAAAAGTATGGGCACTATGAATGCGAATCACGAGGCGGATCAGCTCTGGTGACATGTGTGAGAATCATCACGGAGACACCTCAAAGAGGTATGTTTCTCATCTCATGCCACAAAACTGAACAACAACCTAAAGATCAATGGTTGTTGGACCCGATTGAATCATTTCAATCACATGACGGGTAACAAAGAATTACTTTCAGCGCGATTCTTCAATTTCCTCGATATTACTCTTGGAAATGATCATTTAGTCAAAATTCAAGAAAAAGGAACTGTTCCTATTCTTACAAAACATAATGTAAAGAAAGACATAACCAATGTCTACCATGTACCGGACTTGGAAACACTTAACTTGTTAAGTGTAGGACAACTCATTGAAAAGGATATAAGGTACTTTTTGAGGGAGCATCTTGTAAAATCTATGATAGAAAAGCCAACAGAAAATTGATTTCTGAAATCCCCATGACCAGGAATAGAATGTTTACCCTGACCCTCAGAACTGCAAATCCGAGTCAACCTTATGCACAGAATGAATCAACAATGAATGAAACAATGATTTGGCATACAAGATTTGGACATCTACCATTCGAGAGTCTAAGTCTTCTTGAGAGAAAAACCCCATGGTCAAAGGTTTACCTATCTTCAAAACAATTTATGAGTCTTGCATACTTGGAAAACACAAGAGAACTAGTTTCCACGGATCTTCCAATCAAACCAAACAACATCTTGAACTTGTTCACACTGACCTATAATGGACCAATGCAAAAGCAGAGTCAATAGGTGGTAGTTTTACTTTCGTTTATTGATGATTCCCGGTAGGAAAATATGGATCTATTTTCTCGGACACAAATTAGAAACATTTACAAAATTCAAAAGAATTCAAAAGCGGTAAATAGAGTGGCAAATTCCTCAAAGTACTGGTCGGATGGAGGAGGAGAATACAACTCGGAGAATTTACAAATTTCTGCAAATATCAAGAGCATCATCATGCAAGCAACAACAAGGTATTCTCCATTGTGAGGAATGGAGTGGTGAAAGAAAAATCGAATACATCCTTGAATATGGCAAGAACACTTCTTAAAGAAAAACACACATCAAATATCTTTTGGGCTGGAAGCGGTAACATGCTTTCGATCTATCTTGAATAGATCACCAACCAGGTCTACGGATGGCGGAGTTCCCCAAGAAGCTTGGAGTGGTACAAAGCTCAATGTAGCTCATCACGGACATTTGGATGCATAACATATGCACATACCTTCGAATTAAGGAAGAAGCTTGATGATAGAAGTGAAAAATGCATTTTCAGTGGATACAGTGAAACATCTAAAAATTACAGGCTTTGCGTCCAATCACCAAGAAATTAGTTCTCAGTAGAGATGTACAATTTTGGAAAACCAATTCTAGGATAATTTGGGAACACCGACAAAAATTAGACCAGGTCAAAATCCTTTCTTTGCCAAGTTTTGAAAACAAAGAAAATTCAGAAAAGCCAGTACATCAACCCATTTTTTCTGAGAATGCAAGTCCAAGGACAACGAGATAACTCACGGGATAACTCAACCAGCAAGAGAATCATTTGAACCACAGAATCAGAGGGAGACTCGAAGCAGAGAAATCCATCAACAGTTAGATGACTTTGAACAACATAACTTTTTTGATTTAATGTCATGTCAACCTACATCCTTTAAGGGAAGCAGCTAAGAGGCACATTGGGTTCAAGCCATGAATAAAGAAATTGTTCCATTAGAAAGAACAAGACATGGGATCTTGTTGATTTTGCCAGACACAAAAGAGTATTGGTGTCAAGTGGGTTTACAAAACCAAACTAAATGAAAAGGACAATTGAAAACACAAGGCAAGACTTGTTGCCCAGGATTCTCACAACAACCAGGTATTGATTATGGTGAAACTTTTGCTCCAGTATGAGGTTAGACACTGTAAGGACTTTATTGTATATGGCCACAACACAAATGGCAAGTTTACCAAATGGATGTCAAGTCAGCATTCTAAAATGGTTTTAGAAGAAGAAGTCTATGTCAATCAACCTCCTGGTTGAAGTCAAAGAACCACCAACCAAAGTGTATCGGTTGAAGAAAGCCTTGTATGAAAAGCAAAGCAGAAGCTCAAGAGCTTGGTACAGCAGAATTGACACCTACCTGATCAAAGTGGTTTCAACAGAAGTCAAAAATGAACCAACACTTTATACAAAACATATCAGCATGGTAAAATGCACTAGTGTATGTTTATATGTTGATGACATGATTTACACAGAAAATCTAGAACTAACACATTTCAAACATGCCATGCAATCTGAATTTGAGATGATAGATCTTGGCATCATGAAGAATATTTTTTTTAGGCATTGAGGGTTCATCAATTAGCCAAAGGTATTTTTGTCTGTCAGCAAAATATGCAGCGAACATCATCAAAGGGTTTCGCATGGAAGGATACAATCCAACAGAAACCCCCATACCTTTAGGCACAAAATTAAACAAGAGATGGGATCACCAATAATATGCAACTAACCTTGTTTCCATATTCAGCGGTCTGAGAGATTCCACACTGGAAAATGGCAAAACGAATTTTGAGATATATAGCAGGAATTACTACATTTGGTTTATGGTACACTGAATCTGATTGTAATCGACTTTCTGAATTTACACGAATGGTGACTTTGCAGGCAACCTGGATGATAGGAAAAGCACATCAGGATATGTTTTCAACTGGGCACGAACCCTAATTTCATGGGCATCGGAAAACTCACCAATTGTATCCATATCTTCTGCAGATGTAGAGTATGTAGCTGCTACCTCAGCTTCTTGTCAAGTTGTATGGCTCAGAAGATTATTGAAAGACATCTCACAAAACAGAGGATCCAACTCTATCTTCTGTGACAACTTACATCAACAATTGCATTATCCAAGAACCATATGTTCCACAAAGAAAAGTAAACACATTGACACTCAGTTTCATTTCATACACGAGTTAGTCAATAATGGTGACAATACACTCCAATTTTGTGGATCTAGAGATCAGCTTGCTGATATTTTCCTAGTAAACCACTAGAAGGATTGGTTTGATTTTTCAGAGATCAGGACTTAGAGGCATAGTCAGTGCTGCTGATTAGCCAACTGTTGAGTCCTAAGAGGGAGTGTTAAATATATTGTACCCTCTTAGTATGACCGACTGCCAATAGCAATGGACAGTTAGCCACTTTCTATTTTTGTCTTTATTGAGCATATATAAAAGCTCAACCGTCTTACATTGTTTTGTCTTTATTGAGCATATATAGCTCAACCGTCTTACATTGTAATGATCTTCTAAGTTCTGTACTCTTTCTGTACTTCTTCATACATTTCAATATACTGTTCTATTTTCTTCTCTCTGTATTTTCTCTTTGCTCCACAATTTATCAAACTCGCAGTCTCAAAGGAAAAATCGTCGGCTTATTATAATGGAAAAATCGCAGTCTTAATAACGGCCAAATCGCAGGCAACCAAAAATAAAAATAAAATGCAGAAATGCATTCGCCCTCCAGGTAGTACATCTGACAAAAAAAATTGCATACCAAGGCACAAAAATGCAGAAAACACAGACAAAAGTTTCGTTTTCAATCATGTGCCTTCCAGTACTCGAGGGGACAGTCTAACAGTGATTTTCAGAATGAAATTGAAACAACATTCGGCTCAAGAAGATCGGATAAATCATTCGATCAACAAGTTATAACACCGCCTTTAACTAACAAGTAAGCAAAGGAGTAAATATACAACAATCGTTGAAGAAGGATAAAATGTACAACAATCGCTTAATAAAAATGGAACACACAGTAAATCGTTGAATAAAATGAGAAAACACAGCAACCTCTTAGGTGGACAACTCTTCCATACGTGAGATCATTTCATCAAACACAGATATTGGATCAATGGCAAAGGGCGCAATATAATCACTCAACCAGGAACAATCAATAGGGTTAAATGGATGGGAAGAAACATCATTCGTTCATCATCCACACACAAAAAAGCAGGGTATTTGTATCCATAGGTATATTAACACCGAAGTGATGACCGTAGATCTGGCTCCTGACCGACTGCTCAGGTGTGGAATAATGAGCTCGGGACAAAAGCGAAGAAAAAATAAACCACAAATCATCACAAATCAATAAAACCATAGGACAGTCAAGACATGCAGGGATTGAAATCCAAGGGAATCAATAAACAACGAGATTAAGGCTATGGGAGATATTCAATTATCAATTAAAATGCTAGGTCAATCATTTTCTTTACCCAATTAAATATACAGAACTAAAAGCGTAAGCATACTAGTAATCTGTCATGCAGAAATAAAGGAAGCGTACTGTATCCCATGTCGTCCGCTCTGAGTAGTTGTCCAATGCGCTCTATGCAGCTTTCGCTTTCCAATCGATGAGACTTCACCGGTACCTCCCAGCCAACGCTAGGGGTACTCTTCTTCCCCCTTAGCCCCCCGAGTCGCAAAGGGGACACACACACTAACCACATAATCAACTAGCTCCCAACTCGCCTAGTAAGGCTGAGCTACCACTCCTCACCAAGCTGGGTATATCAAATCCCATAGGCTAAGTGAGTCAAGTCTAAAATTCTGAACGTTACACAGAACACATCATGTCCATCATCATCCTCCTCCCTTCATTATATAGATTTTCTAAGTCATCTACTTTCCCAAAATCCTATTTAAATTATTGTTCAAAATTTAATTCATAATAATCCCCCTCGTACATGTGTCACCCATCCCCTTCATTGCACAATAAATTAATTTCATTAATTAATTAATTACTCCTATTTCCCTCACCCACCTAAAACCATTCCTAGAATCGCTCATAGGTGTCCCAAAATT
>SNQJ01S0005459.1:29693-49405 GCA_010110895.2 Picea sitchensis | reverse complement strand
CTAGTTTCCTAAATATTTTAAATTTCCCTCCTTCCCTTTTTATTTAAACTCAAAAGGCATGTGCATAAAATTACCCCTTTTCCCCTTATCCTTTTTAATTAATAAATTTTTAATTAGCATAATATAAAAAATCAATTATTTTCCTCCTTTTTAAAATTCTATCCAAAAGATTTTTATAAATCAATTTAATTGCTTACCCCCTTCTTGTCACATGATGAAAGATGGTTGTCATCCTTATTTTATTATTAATATTATTATTATTATTATATATATATATATATTTTTATCACAAGTATCACTTAGACCTAGACGTTATTTTCCTGGGCTGACCAACATTTTATTAGGGAAATGCTTTAAGTTTTTCTCATCACATTATTCATTCTAAGGCCATATAGGTTCATTCATTTATTAATTAACAACGCGACGTGCCCTTCAGGATGCACTAGGTGCTTTCAAGGGTGATAATCGCCCCATTCGGTTTCCTTTGAACGACGTGCCCTTCAGACGCACTATGTGCTCCAAGGGTGCCACTCGCCTCCTTTCGTTTTTCTTGCGCGACATGCCCTTCAGGATGCATTTCGTGCTCCAAGGGTGCCACTCGCCTCTTGACTGACTTGGTATACATCAAAACCCCTGGAGTAAATACTCCACCAGGTGATCTTGTGAGAGATTTAGGGCCTCTAAGGAATAAGTCCCCTGCCTTATTGCACACCCCTTAGAATCATCGTGAGCGACTATTGCAGTCGGCCCTCACAGCATCGCGGGTCTTCTCGAACTAGGTAGTCTTTAACCTACATTTTCGAGCCACGGTGGGAGTGCTAGTAGGATGTGGTAGGGTTGTTGTCCACACCTCTCCCTCAATTTATCTGGTAGTCATGCATGACCCCTCTACTCCACATGCGAGTCTTGTCGGCAAGCTATCGTCAACTTGCATAATCAACGAATCATGTCTGAAATATATCCATAATCATATCATCTAATTAGATGCACACATATCATATATACAACAATCAAACCCCCAATAGTCCAATCCCTGACTCGATCTAGAGTCCAAGGGGTTCCATCGAAGCCTCTGCATCTTCGAGGTCCAAAATCCTGCACACCCAGGAAAACCGAGTCAATAGCACCTGTCTATATCAATGCAGCAAAATAACATGTCATCAATTCATAACGCCTCATAATCATAATCAAATGCCCAAAAGTATAATAATCTGGATCACTTGTGAGCAAGTTTCCTCAAGGAATAAGTTCGCTCAGTGCCCGCAAGAGCGGGATGTTACACTCCCATACTATAAAATCTATAGTTAATTTTGATTCATGAAATATGACATGAGTCATAATGTCCTTCACCCTTACTCCTTTCTACCTCCTTTTTTTAAATGTAGGAAAACTCTTGAATATAAATGGATCGAGGCTTTCATAGTTGAAACATATTGGATCCTTCATGCTTCCATACTATAAAAATTGTTTAGTTAAATTTTGATTCCTCATAGCCATTACAACATACTCATTATGAGTTTTATTCATGTCATTATGAGAATTGAACCCGAGTGGGGAGGATAACAATCATTCCTCACAACCATCCATGGTACACCCAATTGACATAGGCATACTCAAACCTGAGTAGGTGAAGCCTTAGTGATTTAAATTTTGTGGTCATGAATTCAATACAAGATCTATAATTTAAGATTAAAACCCAAAACTTATGTTATGAGAAAACTATTAGAAAATTAATTTCATAGTAGATTTCAGTTAAAAAATCCCTATGTTAGAGCATTTTAGAGGCCAATATGTTTTGATATGAATTTTTTATTACTATTTAATGCTTTACAAATATTGAATTAAAATAAATCTATAATAGTTGTAATGGAAATTTTAATGTTCTGTTTGTTATGTAAATTGCAGCATTATAAACCTATATGTGTTTCTTCAAATTGTTGATATTAATTACTATTTCCTTTTTTTTACATAGATCTTAGGGAGGGGTTTAATCATTTCCTCGAACATAGAATTCTCATCAAGAGGGAGACCACGGAAAGGATGGCTTAACCTTCCTTAAGGAAATTATTCTCATTAAGAGGGATTCTGAGGAAGGATGAGTTGACCATTCTTCAAGCAAAGTGTCCTTGTTGAATGGGAGCTGAAGGAAGGCTTGACTAACCCTTCCTCAAGCATAGTATTCCAATAATGGGAGAGCAAAAGGAAGGTTCAACCAACCCTTCTTGAAACAAATTATCCTTGCCATGGGGGAGCCCAAAGAAGAATGCGATGAAAAGTACTCTAAAAATAAATCGTTGTTACTATAATTATAATAGGATATTATAATTATAATAGTTATTAAAAATTATAATTTATATTAAAAATTATTATTATAATTAATGATAATTAAAAATAACAATATTATTATAAGTACTATAATAACAATTTATGGGTGGTAGGTGTTGTGGGGTTCATTATGGACTTTGAGGGAAACCAAGTAAACTATTTGTAACACCATGTTTCCCCTGATAATTGTAATTATACTAAGACTTCATGTATTGTGATTACGAAGAATGTAACTATGTTTTTGATTAATGAAAACATACCAGACAACTAACTAGGAGGGAATCCTTGAGTACTGGTCATGATACCACAAGTGGGACTAGTGAGGTGAAATTGAGGTGTGTCAAAGAGGAAAATATTAAGCCTTCTCAACAATTCAGCCTACACATGTAAAAATTGAATGTACCACCTTCCAACGTACATGGGTTGCATAGAACCACAAAATCAGTTTATGGTGGTCAAGATTGGGTGGTCATATACTTATAACTGCTGGAAGATTTCGTACTTGGAGGAATAAAGGGTTAATTCAGACCTCAGTCAAAATGACACACTATATTTCCCCTTTGAATTCGAGAACCAAACATAAGAGATTTACTCTAAGAACAAACATATGGGATCTCATGGATATGAGGAAGAAGAGGGAAAAGGTGGAAAAACACCACAGTTATGACTAGATGAGAAGACAAGGAAGCAAAGAGAATAAGAGGATGTGTGAAGGAGAAATACAAGAACCTGGGAAGTGGAAGATAACCAACACATAGGTGCAAAGAAGAAGGATCACCACAAAGGTCCAATTTGAATAGGGTGAGTTCAGACTTAGAGACATATGTGCAAAGAGTAAAGGAGCTCATTTGCATGACTTTTCACAATAACGAAGAATTGGGAATATTTTCTAAAGAAAATATAAAGCTTTCCCAAGATATTAATGGTCATCATGGAAAAATAGAGGGTCACAACTTGGTATTTTTTGGAAAGAATCCAATGCTAGTAAGGGGAGGTCCTCAAGTGACTTTGTAGCAGAGAAGGTGATACCTTGTGCAGAGGAAATCTAGTGGGGAAGGTACCCGATAAAATGATGGAGGTCTTGAGCCTAGTGGGAAGAGGGTAGATTATATTGTTACAAGTGGTGTAAATGAGAGTAACCTTCCTAAACCATTTCTTAATTTGGAAGTCAGTTGACCGAGTGCCTTGGTGGTATCATGGCCTAGAACAGGGGTGGCGTGATATAGGAAAGAATAATGTAGCATAGCCTACGGTTGGGTAGAAAGTAACTTCCTCTTATTCTGTTGTCTAGCTAAATTATTCACTAAACAGATAAGTGTTTTGGTTTTCTATGTCTATTACATGCTTAATGGTGAAGATGACTTATTTCTTATTTATATGCTAAATGTCGTTAAATGAAAGAATGTTGAATTCATGAGTAAAATAGATTAAATTGAACTTTCTTTCACTATCCATTTGCTTACCATGAACAAATAATTTATAAGGGTCAATGTAGGTTGTATCCTTATAGATTTTTGTCCCATGGAATGTAAATCTTAAAAGACATAAATTTCTGATTGGGATGAGAGAGCAGAATGTCCCTGATCCCTGGGAAAGTTCCTATGTAGTTGTAGGAATCCTTTAACCTGATGATTTCCTTATTTCGAATTTAAATTTTAGAGGATGAAATATTCAATTGGATTTTACAGAAAGATTATTCTTGGTCAATTGGAAAGAAGAGGAGTGTCCTAGTGAATCAGGTAGAATTATGGAAAATAATTCTTAAAAGACCCTAATTTGTTAAGCCTTGGAACAAGCCTAAATAACTCCAATGAAAAACCTCTATTGAAACCAGGAAGATCGACATTTGTTGTTTCATTGAAGGAAGAAGATCATGACCATTGGTCATAGGGCGATTCCCCTAGGGTGTCCAAGTTTCGAAGTTATAATGGGACTCCGATGGGAGGAACCAGAGTAAATTTACATAGTTTATATATTAAAGGGTAATATGATGAGATCTGGGCCATAGGTACTAGATAATTGACTAATAATCCATCGGAAGGCGAAGGGTCGAGGAGTTATTGAAAACAAAGGAGCATAGGAAGGAGTCTGGTGGAAAAAGAGTCTGAGAATGTGAGGACCGCATATCCATCGAAAGGTATGGAAATGGATTCCAAGCCCTTGGATATAGAAGGATCCAATATAATGATGAAGAATTAGAAGAATAGAGGCATCGATTAATGACCATGAAGTTATAATACCCCAAGTAGATCCTCACCATTATTCAAGACAATTGAGGATTGTTGGATGCATCGTAATAGTCTCATCAAAGATCACTAATTCAACCAACCTATTATCACTTGGAGTGGTTGCATTCTGATGGAAAAGGATCCCAAGTGGATATGAACCATTTATTCATGGGTAGAGTGTCTAGTTTAATCCTAGCCATATATATATTAATGAACCCACCTTTTCACATCACAAATAGGTGATGAGAAGGGAAATAATCGTTGAGTAGATCAGGGTGTCGATGCGATAGGGACCATCAATTTTCATCCTCAAGGAACATTGGATATATAATAATGATCCATCGGATAGGTGTCATTGGGATGGGAATGTGAGTCACATAACCCGTTGTTTCGATGAGAAGGAATTTCGAATCACTTCCGACCATTGATTTTGTCATGCAAAATGAACTCCAACTTTCCGATCAGGAATGATTGGCTCTTGATCCTCGTAATGAACCATTAGGGAAGTTTAATTGGGATTTGGGTGTTGAACGAGTAATATTTAACATAGTTGGATGTTGTGATAAGAGAAGTTCTCATGTATATCGTGACAAATAGTAACCAGAAATTGAGGCCTAGGTCCTAAGGTTAAGAGAATGAGAAATTTTGACATTCCACCAACCTAAGTAATTTTATTGGGCATGATGTGCTACAAAGTGGTACTAGAGTTAGTTTCAAACTCTAGTCTTGAATGTGTCACCAAGATTGGATGATTTTTTAAGAAAACTTCTATTTTTCAAGGAGTGCATGTTTAAAATTTTGATGAAACAACTAGTAATGTTTCACTATTTCAGAAAATAGGGCATACTAAAAAGGAAGTAGAGACGAATGGTGCAACATGGCATGGAGGAAAACTCGCACGTGCAACATGGCATGGAGGAAAACTCGCACTTCAGAGATGAATAAGTTAATGCTTCGAGGGCCAGAGAAACCCCTCCATATCTTGTAGCTACTGTCAATAGCCATATCATCAAACATTTATAGTTGACATATAAAGGACCAATAAGATTCACCAAGGTTTCTACATTTCAAAATAAAATTCCTTCCTTAAAATTATCCATGTTTCCAAGATCACCATACTTTTGTTGAGTTAAGAGATTAGGAGATTGGTATTGTGACAAATATTTTGAAAATGAGGTCTAATATGGGTATAGTCTGGGAAATCTAAGAAAAGGTGGTTTTCATATTAAACCTTCTTAGTGTCATAAAGGTGACACACTCTTTCATCCCATGGTGTTTTAGAAATTTACCAATGCCTAGTTTCACTATGGAGCTCATGAGAATTTGTTCTTATCTTAGAAATGCTTATTTTTTCTTTACACTTGGAAAAACATATAGATAATTTTGATCTTCTAGATTAGGGTTGATTACATCCTTATAATACCTTAATTTTAGTTTTTCATCTAACTCTTTATCACACCACATTTTCTCCTTAAATTTTTATATGATGATTTTTTTAATAGTATCTTTATTCTGCAATATGGTGTCTTCCATAATTCCCCAATACTTTATCCAAGACTTGTCATATTTATTCCATCCTCACTTGAGTCGAGTGTGGTTATGAATCGATTTTGAAGCAATTTTAGGAAGTCTCTTGTCTTCCATGTTGTTTAACGTATTCTTATACATTAGGCATCTAGTCATAGCCATGCTCTCAATGGGGGAGAGGCTTGTTTCTAAGAGGAGGATGTGACAGGGTGTATTTCCTTTAATTTTGAGATTATAGGTTATAAGATTCTTTTGTATTTTCTTTATATTTCTCCAGGATTGATAAGATACAATACAACCCCAGACTTCACATCCATAAAGAATAGTAGGTGTAAAAACAATCTCAAAGAGGAGTTTCTTCTTATCCCAACTCCAATGATCAGCTGATTTACAATTGTTTTCAAGCCCATAATAAGCTTTCCATTCCCCAATAATCCTTTTCTCAATGCTATAATTTCAATTGAGCTTGTAGTGAATATCAATTCCAAGATATTTGTATGAAGTCACTTCCTCCAAGTTGTTGTTATATACGAAGGTATCATAAGTGATCTTATTGGATTTAATAATCATGACCTTAGTCTTATGAGTATTAATAGTCATACCCATATTGGAGCAAAAATCCTTAATGATTCTTAGTTGAACTTTAGATTTATCTAATGGTTATGATGATTATCATATGATGAGATCAATTTGGTTTGTGGGACTCGTAACATTTTTTAATTTATTATACTATTCCTATGATAAATAGGAAATTGCTTATTTATTTTTTATTTTTTAATAACCTTTAGATAATATTCATACTTTACATAATATACATACTGAACTTTATACATATAAAGCATATGAGTATAGATCTATCTTAAATTGGATCCTTGAGGGAATTGTAATTTAATTGTTTTTTTTTTTAAATAGATTTATGTTGATTTTGAAAAGTGTTTTTCATAGTTTATTTTAATAATGTGAAAGGATTTTAGGATTTCTTTCCTGCTAAGATGTTTTAAGGTTTTTTAGGTCTTCTTCAAATCTATGTTTTACTATGAAATTCATGTTAGTTTATTAGTCTTATAGAAATGCTTATTTATTTTTTGAGTTGGTAACAACATGAATAAATTTTCCCCGAACGGGGTGCCAACATGATGTGATGGACGCAGCTCTGTTTAGCGCCACATGGCCAGGCCACACGACAACATGTGGCATTATAACATCATGTCCACCCTCAAATCCTTACTAGCATGCAAATGATCTGCCGTCACATTTCCTCCCACACTCAAAGCATGCAACTCACATGAATCAGAACCAGCAAGTCTTCATGGTGCAGCACGACGAGACCTACTGGTTAGATCAGCTCTAGCTGGACGTGTTATCAACCCCATTTTCTATTTCATTGGCTCATTTCTCTCAAAGTGACCTAGCCTGGGCTCATTCCGCTCTCTTCTTTGCTCTACAGCTCTGGTGCACTTCCTCCATTCGCGTTTTGGAGCTCTCTGGTGCATACCCTCCATTATGGAGCTTTCTGGTGTGAACCCTCCATTCATTCATTCCACGAACCAAGGGAAAACCAAGGCATGGGGAAGGAAACCACCCACCTTTGTTCATTTTTTCGAAGCCTCGAGCCCTCCTCGAGCTGTTTCCACCCATTGTACTTCAGATTCTCCCCCTCCGTTGCCCCCCATGGATGTTCACCTGCATGAAGAAGGTTTTCCCCCTCCTCTCACCCATTTAGTCATCCCCTCCCCTTCTAAACCACCCATTGATCCAGTTACTGGCCTCTCCCCCCTTTAGAACCCCTAGGGTTGTACGGTCGAGTGGTTTGATCTCTTAGGAAATTTTCTTGGTTATGCGCCACCTCCCCCATCTCCACCATGACGTCCCTCATTTCCACCACCACCCCCCTCGTCCCTCCCCCAATGTTTCACATTATTCCCATCTCCTGGGATCCTCTTACTCCTCTCCGATATACCACCTCCATTCTCCTTTTGTCAGCAGGGACGATGAGTGAGCTGAGCTGATGAACACTCCGAGAATCATTAAAAAAATCTGGAGGACATAAAAACATCCATGCGTGAAATTTAGACCATGGAAGATGACCAATGGCACCGAGTGGATACTGTGATGGTGTTTCTTCAAGACCTTCGAAGTGCCATGGATGATCAGAGCCATACTAAAATTTATACATATAAAGAATATGAGTATAGATATATCTTAAATTAGATCCTCGGGGGAATTGTAATTTAATTAATTTTTTTTAAATAGATTTATGTTGATTTTGAAAAGTGTTTTTCATATTTTATTTTAATAATGTGAAACGATTTTAGGATTTCTTTCCTGCTAAGATGTTTTAATGTGTTTTAGGTCTTCTTCAAATCTATTTTTTACTATGAAATTCATGTGAGTTATTAGTCTTATAGAAATTCTTATTTATTTTTTGAGTTGGTAACAACATGAATAAATTTTCCCCAGATGGGGTGCCAACATGATATGATGGACACAACTCAGTTTACGGCCACATGGCCAGGCCACACGACAACAGGTGGCATTCTAACGTCACGTCCACCCTCACATCCTTACAAGCATGCAAAGTATCCACCTTCACATTTCCTCCCACACTCAAACCATGCATCTCACATGAATCAGAACCAACAAGTCTTCATGGCACAGTGCGACGAGACCTCCCGGTCAGCTCAGCTCCAGCTGGTCATGTTATCAACCCCATTTTCTATTTCGTTGTCTCATTTCTTTCAAAGCGACCTAGCCTGGGCTCATTCCATTCTCTACTTTTCTCTGTAGCTATGGTGTGCTTCCTCCATTCGTGTTTTGGAGCTCTCTGGTGCATACCCTCCATTACGGAGCTTTCTGGTGTGAACCCTCCATTCATTCACGCCATGACCCAGGGGCATACCAAGGCGTGGAGTATCCTGGTACCAAGCCCAGGGAAGGAAACCACCCCCCTTTGTTCAGTCGTGCGAATCCTCAAGCCCTCCTTGAGTTGTTTCCCCCCACTGTACTTCGGCTTCTCCCCCTCTGTTGGACCCCATGTATGTTCACTCGCTTGAAGAAGGTTTTCCCCCTCCTCTCACCCATTTAGTCATTCCCTCTCCTTCTAAANCTCTTGGGAAATTCGCTTGGTTATGCGCCACCTCCCCCATCTCCACCATGACATCCCTCATTTCCACCACCACCCCCCTCGTCCCTCCCCCGTTGTTTCACATTATTCCCATCTCCTGGGATCCTCTTACTCCTCTCTGATATCCCACCGCCATTCTCCTTTTGTCAGTAGGGACGATGAGTGATATGAGCTCATGACCACTCTGAGCATCATTAAAAAATATCTGCAGGACATCAAAATGACCATGCGCGAAGTTCAGACTAGGGAAGACAACCGATGGCACCAAGTGTATACTGTGATGGTGTTTCTTCAAGACCTTTGAAGAGCCATGGCTGATCGAGAGAAAGGAAAAGCACGGGCAGTGCAGGTCTACGTCGAGACGCTTCTAGGTCTAGGTTACTAATTCCTTCCCATGTTTTTTTTCTCTTATTGTCAATATTTTGGCCCTCCGTGGTATTGTAGAATCTTTCCCTCATACACATGAAATCTGTCCCTTTCATAAATCTGGCCCTGCGTGGCCTTGTAGCTAAGTTTATTTCTATGTACTAGATTTTGGACAACGGTGGTTTCCCAAATGGGCACCCTTAACTCTATTTTGAACTTGGACACCTCACAGAGGTGGTTTCCCAACAGGGCACCAATACCAGGTAGGTAGCTAACTTTCAAACATCTTTATTTTTGAACAGGAATCAATACACACTCTAAATTACAAAAAAAAAACATGAATAAATTTTTAATCCTTTAATGTAAGGTTAATGATTTTTTTTATATTTATTAACTTTCTCTTATTCATAATTTTCCTATATTTTCTCTTTAAATTTATAGCATCCATAAACCCCTTTTACAAGTGAAGTAGAAGTGTCATGTTTGTAGTGATGATGCGCCATATGATATATATGTCAAATAAAGAAATATTTCAAATAATAATAACTAATAATATTTATAGTCGTTTTAATAAAGATATTATATATAAAAATAAGAATCTACACTAAAATAGATCATATAAAACAAGATTAGTGTTAATAAAGAAAAAAAAAAAACTTTCTTTAAGCTTTCCCATATTCCACAAATAACATTAATTAAATAATAAACCATATAAAGTTGAGATGAAATAATGCACGTATATTAACATATAATGTAATGATTCTTGGATGGGGTGTCAGAGCGCTCCAGACACCATGATAGTCGACAAGCGCACATGTGTCATAATGCTTTTTTTTATTTTGACAAGTGTTAGTTGTTTCTGGAAGATTCTTCATAGGATGTTGGAGTTTAGCACTGTCAATTTTGTGGGTCTGTCAGAAGATATGATTTTTTTGATTCATAGTATGCTCTTATTTTGGTTGATAGTATGCATGCATGGGTCGGTCGCATCAATATCCCCACGGAGAAATTCAGAGAAATATCTTTAATCATTACTAATTTTTATAGTGAAGTGTCAAGCTGAGTTGGTTTCTCTCTGGGGCAACTCAGCACATCCAAAAACTCAATATCAAATTGATACTGTAATTTTTTGCTTCATAACAGATAATATATAGCTTCTTACTTAAAAAAAAAACATATAATGCAATAATATTAATTTAAAATATGTTTTTTTCCATAAATTTATATGAAAAAATTAATGTATCTATTTACATGAAAAAGATATAATGCAAGTATAATAAATTTAACAAAATAATGTAAAATATAAATTCAAGTATATATATTAACTCAAAAGGAAAGATATAATGTACTAATATTAATTTAAACGATATTTTTATTCATAAATTTATATGAAAACGTTAATGCATCTATTTACATGAAAACGATATAGTCCAAGTATAACAAATATAAAAAAATAATGTAAGATATGAATTCAAGTATATATATTAACTCAAAAGAAGGATATAATGTTTAGTGACATAATGCAAATTTACGAAGAAGGTGGATTGAATTTACATGAAAAGGATATGACCCATGAGAAATGTCCTCACTCTACCTCCTTTTTGTTTAAATGTAGGACAACTCTCGAATATAAAAGGATTGGGACTTTTCATACATGAAACATATTGGATCCTTCATGCTTCCATACTATAAAAAAAGCTATAGTTAATTTTGATTCATGAAATATGACATGACTCATAGTGTTTTTCACCCTTACTCCTTTTTATCTTCTTTTTTTAAATGTAAGATAACTCTCAAATATAAAAGGATTGGGGATTTTATAGTTGAAACATATTGGATCTTTTAAGCTTCCATACTATAAAAATTGTTTAGTTAAATTTTGATTCATGAAATAAATCAATACTTTGATATTAATTTCTAATATATATAGGCTTGTAGCCATTACAACATACTCATTATGAGTTTTATTCATGTCATTATGAGAATTGAAACCAAGTGGGAAGGATAACAATAATTCCTCACAACCATACAAGGTACACCCAATTGACATAGGAATACTCGAACCTGAGTAGGTGAAGCCTTAGTGATTTAAATTTAGTAGTCATGAATTTAATACAAGATCTATAATTTAAGATTAAAACCCAAAACTTCTATTATGAGAACACTATTAGAACACTAGTTTCAAATTAGTTATGAGAAAACTATTAGAAAATTAATTTCATAGTAGTTTTCAGTTAAAACATCCATATACTAAGCATTTTAGAGGCCAATATGTTTTGATATGAATTTTTTTATTACTATTTAATGATTTAAAAATATTGAATTAAAATAAATTTATAATAGTTGTAGTGAAAAGTTTAATGTTGTGTTTGTTATGTAAATTGCAACATTATAAACCTATATGTGTTTATTCAAATTGTTGATCTTAGTTACTATTTCCTTTATTTTACATAGAGCTATGCGAAGGGTTTGATGACCTCCTCGAACATAGAATTCCCATCAAGAGGGAGCCCATGGAAGGGATGACTTAACCTTCCTTAAGGAAATTATTCTCATCAAGAGGGATTCCGAGGAAGGATCAGTTGACCATTATTCAGGAAAAGTGTCCTCGTTCAATGGGAGTCGAAGTAAGGCTTGACTAACCCTTCCTCAAGCATAGTATTCTAATAATGAGAGAGCACAAGGAAGGTTCAACCAATCCTTCTTGAAACAAATTATCCTCTCCATGGGGGAGCCCAAGGAAGAGTTGGATGAAAAGTACACTAAAAATTAATTGTTGCTATTATAATTATAATAGGATATTATAATTATAATAGTTATTATATTTTACAATTTATATTAAAAAATATTATTATAATTAATGATAATTAAAAATAACAAGACTATTATAAGTACTATAATAAGAATTTATGGGTGGTAGGTGTTGTGGGGTTCATCATGGACTTTGAGGGAAACCAAGTAAACTATTTGTAACACCATGTTTCCCCCAATAATTGTAATTATACTAAGACTTCATGTATTGTGATTATGAAGAATGTAACTATGTTTGTGATTAATTAAAAAATACTAGACAACTAACTGGGAAGGAATCCTTGAGTATTGGTCATGATACCACAAGTGGGACTAGTGAGGAGAAATTGAGGCATTTTAAAGAGGAAAATAGGAATCTTTCTCAACAATCCATCCTACACCTATAAGAATTGAATATACCACCTGACAATGTGCATGGATTGCATATAAACACAAAATAATCTTATGGTGGTAAAGATTGGGTGGTCAAGTAGTTATAACAACTGGCATATTTTGTACTTGGAGGAATAAAGGGTCAATTGAGACCTCAGTCATAATGACACACTAGATTTCCCCTTCAAATTCTAGAACCTAACATAATAGATTTCTTCTAACAACAAACATCTGGGATCCCATGGATAGGAGGAAGAAGAGGGAAAAGGTTGAAAAACACCACAGTTATGACTAGATGAGAATATAGGGAAACAAAGAGAATAGGAGGATGCGTGAAGGAGAAATACAACAACTTGGGAAGTGGAAGATAACCAACACACAAGTGCTAATAAGAAGGACCACCACAAAGGTCCATTTTGAATAGTGTGAGTTCCAGACTTAGAGACAGATGTGCAAAGAGTAGAAGAGATCATTTGCAAGATTTTGAACAATAGAGCAGAATTGGGAATATTTTCTGAAGAAAATAGAAAGTTTTTCCAAGAGATTAATGGTAACCACAGAAAAGATTTTTTCACAACTTGTTATTTTTTGGAAAGAATCCAATGCTAGTAAGGGGAGGTTGTCGAGGGTTTTTGTAGATGAGAAGGGGATCCCTTGTGCAAAGGAAATCTAGTGGGGAAGGTACCTGATAAAATCATGGAGGTCTTGAGCCCAGTGGGAAGAGGGTAGATTCTATTGTTACAATTGAAGTAAAGGTGAGTAACCTTCCTAAACCATCTCTTGATTTGTAAGTGAGTCAGTGCCTTGGTGGTATCATGGCCTAGAACAAGGGTGGCATGCTATAGGAAAGAATAGTGCACCATATCCTATGGTTGGGTAGAAAGGAATTTCCTCTTAGTTTGTTGTTTGGATAATTTATTCACTAAATAGATTAGTGTTTTGGTTTGCTATGTCTATTACATGCTTAATGGTGAAGATGACCTATTTCTTGTTTATATGGTAAATGTGGTTAAATGAAAGAATGTTGAATTACTGAGTAAAATATATTAAAATGAACTTTCTTTCACTATCCATTTTCTTACCATGAACAAATAAATTATAAGGGTCAATGTAGGTTGTATCCTTATAGATTGTTATCCCCTGGAATGTAAAACTTGAAAGACAAAAAATCATGATTGGGATGAGCGATCAAAATGTCCCTGATCCCTGGGAAAGTTCCTATGTAGTTGTAGGAACCCTTTAACTTGATGATTTCCTTAATTCGAATGAAAATTTTAGAGGATGAAAATATTCAATTGGATTTTAGAGAAAGAGTATTCTTGGTGAATTGAAGATAAGAGGAGTGTCCTAGGGAATCATGTAGAACTATGGAAAATAATCCTTAAAAGACCCTAATTTGTTAAGCCTTGGAACAAGCCTAAATAACTCCGATGAAAAACTCTATTCAAACCAGGAAGATTAATATTCATTGATTCGGTGAAGGAAGAAAATCGTGACTGTTGGTCATAGGGTGATGCCATAGGGTGTCGAAGTTTCAAAGTTGTAATGGGACTCCAATGGGAGGACCCCGAGTAAATTTGGATATTTGATATATTGAAGGGTAATATGATGAGATATGGGCCATAGGTACTAGACAATTCACTAATAATCCATCGGAAGGTGAAGGGTCAGGGAGGTATTGAAAAGGGGGGAGCATAGGAAGGAGTGTGATGCAAAAAGAGTATGAGAATGTGATGACCGCATATCCATCAGAAGGTATGCCAATGGATTCCAAGCCCTTGGATCTAGAAGGATCCAATATAATGATGAATAATTAGAAGAATAGAGGCATCAATTAACTACCATGAAGTTATAAGACCCCAAGTAGATACTGACCGTTATTCAGGACGATTGAGGATTGTGGATACATCGTAATAGTCTCATCAAAGAGCACTAATTGAAACAATCTATGATCACTTGGAATGGTTGCATTCTGATGGAAAAGGAGCCCAAGTGGATATGAACAATTTATTCATGCGGAGAGTGTCTAGTGTAATCCTAGACATATATCTATTAATGACCCCGCCTTTTCACATCACAAATAGGTAATGAGAAGGGAAATAATCGTTGATTAGATCAAGATGTTGATGCGATCGGGACCTTCAATTTTCATCCTCGAGGAACATTGGATCTATAATAATGATCCATCAGAGAGGTGTCATTGGGATGGGTATGTGAGTCATGTAACCTATTGTTTCTATGAGAAGGAATTTCGAATGACTTCTGACCATTGATTTGGTCATGTAAAATGAACTCGAACTGTTTGATCAGGAATGCTTGATTCTTGATCCTTGTAATGAACCCTTCAGGAAGTTTCAGTGGGATTTGGGTGTTGAACGAGTGATATTTAACATATTTGGATGTTGTGTAATGCTAATGCCCTCAACTCGCAGGTCGAAAGTCCCTCGTCAGCACAGGATCTTCTCCTTCTCACGGCCTAAAGAACACTAATAGGTCCTTCTATTTCCCTATCGAGAAATCTGCACCCACAGAACTCTTCCCATGATCCCCCTTTTTTTTTATAAATCGAGAGATCGGACTTCGCGATTTCGTGAGGTCAGTCGTCGAACATTGGACTCTCGAATCCCCGAACGCCAACAACTAGTCAACGCTGACCTTCTCCTATCGGGGTTTCTCTATCGCGATTTCTCTACTTGCGATGTCAAACCACTCGTACCCCTGACTCCTGATACCCGATACGTCGAAAATCCGACACACGCGCGAGTTTGACTTTTCAATGCCTTCACTCCATCGACATTTCGGAGTTCAAAATATCGCGAATCCTAATGCATATGTTTCGGGCCTTCTCGCCACGAAAATCCGATAACTCGTGCCACCTATCCACCACTCTGACTCTTGTGGCTCCACACTGTTCTCTTCCCCGTCAGGATATCACGTTTCATGATATCATGATTCTTGTTGCTATGTTTACGGGATTTTCACCCAGGAAACCCCAATACACAATTCCATGTGCAAATCCGACGGTCCTTGTGACTCGGATCAACGACTCTATCCCTCCTGATCTTTGAACCTTTAGAGAATATGTCGCCGTATCTCCCCTGCACCTCTGCAATATCTAACGACTCATGGGATATCGTGAATTTCCCTTGGAGAATTCCGACCGTCCGTCCTTCCTTGATGATTCCTGCGAATGATCAAATGTTCCTCCCCAGAACTTATCCACCTACTCGTAAACTCGCGACACCTTCTTGAATCTTCGAGTCATGGCTTCTTTGTGCTGTCCTTCAACAATCTTGAAGGCATTATCCTTCTTGAGCTTCTCCACGACTCTGTGTCCTTTAGGAAAGACTTGCACGCAGTCCTTGCAGCAGATTTCCAACTACTTCAAATGGTTGAATTTCCTCGACCCTGCGCACACCTGCAGCAGCAGTCTCTAAATTCTTTACTCAGGTTCGCAACCCTGAGTTTTCACCTGGCCTGTGCACTCCTTGCACGACTCCTGTGCCTGTCTGTACTTCTGAACGAAGGAGAACAAAAGCTATCCCACCTAAACCCTCTGTCAATGCACTCCTTGTGGACAATTCGACTGCACTCCTTGCAGGAATCCTTGTTCAAATAGAGAAACAATTGAAACTCATTCTTACTTCCTTCAGACTTCAATTTCAACACATGAAATCACATACACAATATATAAAGCAAATGTATATCAGGAAGAAACCATTCATGAGCATATCAACATCCAAGCACAGAGACTAGACACAAAACCGTGAATTTGAATTAGCTCTTTCTATTAATTCAAGTGTCTGTACATGGGTGTTCTTACACAACTCTCTTCTTCTCTTCTATGCTCTTCCATTCACAAATTCTCATAATAATGTTACAATACACAATGAGGTTGTCTATATCATGTTTCCCTCTTGCGCTCTAAAACTGTCTAATCTAGAATTAAATTCTATCTACCTGCATTAACTACTTTAAATGCCTTCATCTACTAAGGATGAGAGCAATTCGCTCAAGGTTCATTTACAATACACAAGTGAACCTTCATTTAATTATCACATTTAAGGTTAGCGCAACAACTTCAAGGATATTTCAAAATTTGTGTTGGTGCTCGTCCAACTGTCTTTCACCTCTGCGCCGACTCGCTTGATGTGGGAGATGCTCTTGCATCATACACCCTCACTTGAAAAATTTCATGGGATCTTGTCCATGAGATCGTGCACAGTCTGTCCATGCCTTTGGATCTCTGCTTCGCTTTCCCAGTTGGAATCCTCAACTGGATGGTTCTTCCACTTGACCAGATACTCAAAGTATTTCTTTCGCCTGGTTCTCTTGCTCACTCTCTTGTCCAGTATGAATTCCATCTGTGGCCACTCTGCAACTGGCATCTGCTTTGTCCACTGGATCACTGGCTGTTCATTTTCTGCTCCTGTTTCCTCAGCCTTATATGGGTACAAATCTGAGACATTGAATATCGGAGAAATTCTAATCCCATCAGGTAATTCAATCTCATAAGCATGCACCCCAAACTTCTTCAAGACCGTACATGGCCCGATTTTCTTCATCTTCAGCTTATTATACGCTCCTCTCAGGAACCTTTCTTTCCTTAAATGTGCCAGAACCAAATCACCAACCTTGAAATGAAGTTGTCTCTTCCGCTAATCAGCTTTGCGCTTATACTCCTGACTTGAATCCAGTAGTCGCTGCTTCACCTGGCTGTGAAGTTCTTTCATCACCTCTGTGAATTCTTCTGCACTAGCGCTCCTAGTCGCAGTTTGCTCTGAATCTCTCAGTTCATAAATTCCCCTCGGCTGCATACCATATACAATCTGAAATGGACTCTGCCCTGTGCTCCTATTGACTGAGTCGTTATACGCAAACTCTGCTTGCGGCAATATATTGTCCCACTGGCTGTGGTGTTCTGTCACCAAGCTTCTCAGCAAGTCTCCTAGACTTTTGTTCATGAATTTCATCTGTCCATTCGTCTGAGGATGATACGTTGAACTAAACAACAAGTTAGTTCCCAGCTTCTTCCATAAGGTCCTCCAAAAATGCCTTATGAATTTAGTATCTCAATCCGAGACTATACTCCTCGACAAACCATGAAGTCAAATGACCTCTTTGAAAAATAGGTTCGCAATGTGAGTTGCGTCACTAGTTTTCTGACATGGGATGAAGTGTGCCATATTGAAAAATCGATCCACCACAACAAAGATTGAATCAATACCTCTTTGCATTCTTGGCAACCCCAATACAAAATCCATGCTAATCACATCCCATGGCCTTTCTGGTATGTGCAATGGTTGATAAAACCCTACATTCTGTTTCCTTCCCTTCGAATGCTGGAAAATTCTGCATCTGTCCACGAACCTCTTGACATCTGCTCACATTCCCGGCCAAAAATATGACTCATTCAACTTTGCGAATGTCTTGTCATGACCAAAGTGTCTTGCCAATCCTCCACTATGTTTCTCCTTTAACAAGTTCTCCCTCATGGAGCATTTCAGAATACATAGTTGATTGCCTCTAAACAACAATCCTTCTTGGATCATGTATTCTATCCACGGGCTTCTGTCTCTGAGAACTGGATTCTCAGCTGCTTCATACGCTTCTTTGAAATCCTGATCATCTGCGTACATGTCCCTGAGATCATCAAAACCCAACGTTTTGACTCGGAACTCCTGCAATAGCAAACACTTCCTGCTCAAAGCATCAACAACTTTGTTAGCAGTACCAGAAATATGCTTAATCACAAAAGTGAAATTCTGCATATACTCAACCCATTTAACATGTTTCTGATTCAACTTCTCTTGTTGAGTCACAAACTGCAATGCATGATTGTAACTGCACAATACAAACTCTTTCGAGATCAAGTAATGCCTCCATTTCTTCAATGCCTGTATGATAGCATAAAACTCCTTATCATACGTAGAATAATTCACTTTTGCTTCATTCAGCTTCTCACTAAAGCACGCTATCGGCCTGTCTTCTTGACTTAAGACTACCCCGATTGCAAATCCACTTGCATCGCATTTCACCTAAAATGTTTTTCAAAAATCCGACGACACTAGAACTGGTTGTTCCGTAATCTTCTGTTTCAGCAATCTGAAACTCTTCTCAGCCTCTTCAGTTCAGTGAAAATATTTATTCCTTTTTTTCACTGTATCCATCATCGTTGCGCTAATTCCACTGAAATTCCTGATGAAATTTCAGTAGAAACTAGCTAATCCATGAAAACTTCTCACCTCAAAGATATTCTTCAGTGATGGCCAATTCTTGATCACTTCCACCTTATCTGGATCCATCCTCAACTCATCTGCAGAAATAACAAAGCCCAAATGGATAAGCTCTGTCTTCATGAATGAGGACTTCTTCATATTTATCACCAGCTTCTCCTGCTGTAAATTTTGCATCACTGTAGCCAAATGCTTCAGATGCTCTGCCACTATCTTACTGTAAATCAATATGTCATCCAAATACACAATGAAAAATTTCCCGATGAACTCCCTCAGGACTTCGTTCATCAACCTCATGAAGGTACTCGGTGCATTTTTTAAGCCAAATGACATAACAAGCAATTCATACAACCCTTCGTTGGTTTTGAATGCTGTTTTCCATTCATCGCCTTCTCTCATGCGAATCTGATGATAACCGCTTTTCAAATCAATCTTTGAAAAGTACTTTTCTCCGCTCAAGCAATCCATCAGATCATCCATCCTCGGCAATGGAAATCTGTACATGATGGTTATCTTATTAATCGCTCTTGAGTCAGTACACATCCTCCAACCTCCGTCTTTCTTCAGATTGAGTACTGTTGGAACAACACATGGACTCAAGCTTTCCCTGACCAAACCTTTGTCCAACAATTCCTGGACTTGCCTCTTGACCTCTTCATTCTCTTGCAGCGTCAACCTGTACGTGGATTTGTTTGGAAAACTGGCTCCTGGTATGAGATCAAT
>SNQJ01S0005459.1:0-11586 GCA_010110895.2 Picea sitchensis | reverse complement strand
ATTATCCTGTGTTTTATACCTATATACATGAAAACTTTATTCAAGGTATAACATTAACATTGGTAGGAATTTAGCCTATGTCTGTTTCCATCTATTCATAATTTGACTTGTTAATTAATTGCGTAAATATTTTCGTGAAATTCCTAAAATAGTAGGATCTCGTCCCAAATTGGAGTTTTGGCCTGTACAGGTTGGAAACAATAAGGAATTTTGAATTTGCAAGTCTAGGTACAGAATTGTACAATTGTAACTGTCAAATTCTATATCGTCCACTGTCACGAACACCGAGTGGGATGTTTCGCATGTATGTTCACAGTAAAAAATAAAAAAATTATAACTTACTTCATACAGTATGTATTTCTACAATTGGGTCCCTTTATTTTTGTGTGCAAAGGTTAAAAGGTCGATCAACATGTAATTAGGTTCTGTCTAATTTTCTTCAAATCCTTATTCTCATGGAGTATTATGATTCTATATTCTCTTATAACAGAGAAATGAACTTATTTAATTTCATTTGGTACTATAACAAGGTTTAAGGACATTTTTAGACTCTTCGATTTAGTAATTTTATTTATACGAGAGGTGGATGGTTACCTATTGGCATCATTTGTTTGTTCAAATACTATGACAATGAATCTTTGTATAAGTGGGGTTTCTATTGCAGTCATTAGATATTCATTTAATAAAACCTATACATGGTACTAAATGCAACCATATTGATGTATATTGTATATAAATACATATATAAGTCTATATGTAATATATGGAAAGACTTTCTCAACTTCAATTATTCATAGATAGATCTGTCTAATATTTCAACTACATGAATACACATACATTTGCAGACAGATCTATTCCTTCAAATTCATTTACACCTAGATGAATTTTACCTAGAATTTTAGTTCCAGGAGGAACTATTCCAGAATTGGTCTTTGATTATAAACTTCATACAATGAAAAAATGTCATCCATGGAAATTATTTCAACTTAGCACGAATAGATGTGTGATATCAGATATTCAAAAATCATTCAAAACAAAGAAGAAGAAGATTTAATATATCTAAACCAATTCGCGGGAAGATAAAGGGAACAACCATGTTCCTCCCAACCGTAGAACAAGGCATCCAAATCACTTGCCCAGTTCACCCCCTAGCCTGAGCATGAGTCCATGAGGGAAAACTTGGAAAACTCCTCCTCATAAATGTCTTCCAGTTCCAACAGATTCCTCTTGCCCCACACTCAATCAGTAGTGTTCATAATAGAAAGAAAACCAATATTCTTCATTTCCCAGCATACTAGGAAGCATCTTTCCTCCTCACATATGCTATTTAACAAAACAAAACATTTTTTCCTAGGTCTTTCTTCCCCCCTTGGGAATTTTCACATCTTTCTAAATCCCTGATTTTCAGGGGCTGCCAATGGCCAAATCTCTGATTTTCCACTTGTAACAATCATCCCAGAGGTAGTTCCAACATGTTCCCCACTCATGGAGTCATGATCAACAGATTTTAACATGGTTGTTCCAACAAAATTTAAATTTAAGAAATACTTTATTTTTGGGAATCTCACATCCTTTCCCCCTTCAATAAAAAACTATCCTCAGTGTTTGTTCCTTTCTTGGAACAAGATTGGATGATTTTTCTGCAAATCTCCCTCCAACTCCCAAGTGGCCTCCTCAGGACTAGAGTGCTTCCATTGCACCTTTACCTGAGCGACAACTTTGTTCTGAAGTGTTATTTCTCTCCGGTCCAGAATACGCAGGGGTTCCACCTCGAACTCGCCTTCGGGTTCCACCTGCACCAAGTTCCAATCAATCATATGATTAGGTTCATGAACATACTTTTTAAACAAAGAAACATGAAATAAATTATGAATTCTTAGATTAGCTGGGAGTGTAAGTTGGTATGCTACGGGTCCTGTTAGCATCGTAAGTCACTCCTGGATTGCAGCAGGAGCAGAGCCCGACGCCCTTCAGTTTTATGTCACAAGTAATTTAATGGGGGTGGTCGAATGTATAGAGACCTAGAAAAGTATAGCTTTAACTCAGGAAACCGGGTCTGGTATGTAGAAAACAAGGGAGGTCTTGATCCAACTTCCATCAGTAAGTTGAGTATAAGATGGGTAGATGGAAGACTTAATGAGATGACTGACCAAGACTACCTCGGGCATCATGCCTTCGACAGCTTGAGGAGAAAAAACTCAAAAGACAAGATCCTCTTGGCCCAGAGTTTCAAGGAACTGAAAGGTGAATAGACTGGATCCTCCAATTCCGAGCCATTCAGCATTGAGAAAACACAAGAACTGATTAGAAACAATGTGACTATTATAGTGATCCAACCTACATCATCCTATAGCAGCGCAACTCGAATGGATCCTCCAATTTCGAGCTATTCTAACACAGTGTAAACAGAGAGATGGAAAGAGCCTGACATCCATAAAGGAAAGAAGTCTCAAATGTCAATACATAACCAGAGCAACCAGTGCTTCATCAAAACTTACAATCGGGAGCCTAGCTCAACCATCAACCCTTTACAAAATGGAAAAAATGCCTACATATAGCCAAAACAAAACAACAGCAACGAAAACGAGAAACTACATTAAAAAAATTGCGTCTGCATGTCTTCTGGCAGTCTGCGCATGCAGACTCTGGACGATCATGCACTTATGACAGACGCAATCATACTCCTAACTGTCCTGCAGTGGTTTGAAAGATGCAAGCTCTATCAGGACAGACTGTCAGTATGTCTCTACGCTTGTGCTTTCCTGGCCTTTTATTTATGGAAGAAGATGACGTTCAACCACCTTCAACTGCCATAATAACTGCTTCCTTGGGATTGGGAATGGCCTCAGTCAACTCTGTACTCGAACAATGTGGTGACCTTTCGTTGGATGCTGCTTCGTTGGACTGCTGCGAGGGGACCCCTATGGCGGAAGTGGATGAGGGTCTGACGAGGGTGATAGCGCCAAAACTGTGAGGGTGATATGAGAGGTGATGAGGTGTGGGAGATGTGACAGGGGAAGACACATGGTGAAAGGCGATAAGTGGAGGGAGTAGGAGATGGGATACAATGGTAACGGGGGGCATATTATTTATGGGAGGATGACGTGGAAGGGAGCGGGACACATGGCAGGTGCTGAGTGAATGATGAGATGGGGAGGGACCATTTGGATGGAGAGAGGGGATTTGTGGGACCGACTATCGAGGACGAGAAGGAGGGAAAGGAAACGGGCCCTTTCGCGCAGTCAAGTGGAGAATAGGTGGTAGGGGAGAAGAAAACACAGAAGGTGACACGACAAGAGGGGGCCCCACGTCAATACCACACCATTTTGGACCCCCCCCCTTTATTAAAGGAAGAATGGCAGAGGGGGGCCGAAATCGCCTGAGCACCGTTGATCTAGGCGCCCCAATCTCGGTCGTTTGAGATATGCACACCCGATTCCGGACCCCCCCCCCTATTAAAGACAGAAAGGCAAGGGGGGTCTGAAATCGCTTGAGTGTCGTCGATCTGGGCGCTTCAATATCGACCGTTTGAGAGATGCGCACCCGATTTCGGACCCCTGCCCCTCGTTAAAGGCAGAATGGCGAGGGGGCTCCAAAATCCAACCTCGACCGTAGATTTGAGTGCCTCGATCTAGGCCGTTGAAATATGTGCGACCAATTATCCAAATGCGCATTTGCACCCCAACTTAGGGTAAGTGGGTTTTTACCCCGCTTCTTTACATTTTTCCCCCAAAGGGGCTTATCTTTCAGGAAAACACCCCCTTTACAAGAAATGTTTCTAACATTAGGCTCCATGGGGGATAAAGTCATCCCTATGATTCTCTAAGGACACATTTTGCAGCTTCAGTGCCTTACTGGTGGGCTATGGAGTCAAGCTCAGAACCTCCCGCTGAAAATAGAGGCCGAAAAGTAAAAGAAAAAAAAAAAAATATACATGCTCAAAGGAGCTTATTTATGTACAGTCTTAAACTAATAACATCCTTTACATGGGCTAGGTGAAAGAAAACTTCCACCATAGCCATTCAAGCAACTTCCTGAACAGAAGCACTCTTATCCTGTCAATTATCACAAACAGTTGGTGTAACCGTGACAGCAGAACGGTTACACTCTTCAACTCCTCCTCACAGGGTGAAGTTGAAATGAAATAGGGTGGCTCCAAAACATAAAGGAAATTCCACTCCATGTACTCGCTGACAGGGTCATAGAATGAGTGGAAAATTCCAGAAAATGGGTGACAGATAGCCTCCTCTGCTACACAGTTGTTCACATGTGGATGGATATCTCTGATAAGCACAAGTGGGTGGAAAACTGACGAGGCTCAATGATCTCAGGCGGTGGTTGCTCGCTGACTGGCTCTGGACAGAAAATGAAATGTGTGCTCAGCTGCTCTTCTGGTTCTGCGCATTCTGTACACTGCATCTTCGACTCCTCCTCCTCTTCTCGGCTCTCCCTCGGGTCAGATTCATACTGGTCATAAACAGGACTCGTGGAAAAAATATTCTCTTCCTCGTACTGCTCAGCATCTCCTGAAGGACTGGGATGGCTGATTTCCTCATGATAATTTTCCTTAGTAAACAGAGGACAAGGCTCTGCGACCTGTTCTTGGAAATCCAGCATATCGAGCTCAGAATCTGATTCGTAGTTTTCATAAATAGGCTGGCTTCTCTGATAAACAAAAGGTGATGTGGCGTTCTGTTGCTCCTCTTCCAAATAATCATCAAAGTCGGGGGGAAATAGAGCTTCTCCAACTTGCAGAAATGGAACTATTCCCCGCTCCTCCATTTCGACCCCGAATGTAAAAACATCATGGAAAATATCATGAAGGAAAAGAGAAAAATTCTCTTCCACAGCTATCTCTTCTTCATTTATATCTGAGACAACAGGCTCATCGGGGGTAGATTCTAACACGTCTATGAAATCTTCAATAATCTCTTCAAAAGAGCTGCCTAGAACATCTAGCTCGAAGACTGGAAAATCCTCTCCATTGTCTTCAGATTTCAACCTTTCTAATTGGGCAGAGAGATATTTCACCTGCTCCATCATCTCCCTCAGGGCATCTTCTTCCTCCTTGGGATATTCATCACTTTCATAACCCTCCTCTGATGCAGATGAATGGGGAGGAGAAAGGATTGATTTCTGATCCAGGTCCTCAGGATCATCCTCATAGCCTACGTCAGAAGCAACTTTATCTTGTATATAGTTGTGGTATCCCTCACAACAGTTATGACAAATTAACTTAGAGGGATAAAACTTTTGACAATAGGCAGTGAAAGATGCATGGAATTCACTGAGTGAAGAAATTCTAGCAGGGGGTAAAGAATGATACCATTTACGTGCATCCCCTGCTAACGAGAACATGAACATCTTCAATAATACATCCTCATGATGTATCTCCCACTGAAGCATGAGTTCATGAAACTCACTGAGGTGCTAGGTAGGGTTTTCCTCTTCATGCTCTCTAAATATAGGCAAAAAATCACCCCATTCATCTGGAGAAGGGAAAACATTAGGAAAACTAGGAATAGCAGAAAAATTAAAAGGAGAAAACCTTCGAGCCAGGATTTTCTCCATTCCGAACCAGTGGAGTCGCCAATTGATCCTTGAATCATGGAGTCGCCAGGTGAAATATGTGTAGCTTCGAATGTCATTGGTATTTGTTCACCATCAAAGGTCAGATCCTAACGTTGTGTCCTTACCCCAAGAAACTTCTTAGGCTGAGAAAGCAGCTGCTGAAACCTTCTCGAGAAAGCTCCTCTGGGTCAGCTTTCAGGTGTGCTAACAGTAGACACAACTGAAACAATGATGTGGAAACCTTGGAGTCGACATAGTGGAGTCTCTAGGTGCACAGTAGAAATATTTAAGGGCTCTGATGCCTGATGCACCTTCAGAATCAGAGGCTCAATGTCATTCTACCCAGGGAAAATCTTCAACTTCATCCCTGGCAATGGCGTTAGAAATGTTAGCGTTAGAAGTCACTCCTGGATTGCGACAGGAGCAGAGCCCAAAGCCCATCAGTTTTATGTCACGAGTAATTTAATGGGGGTGGTCAAATGTATAGAGACCCATAAAAGTATAGCTTTAACTCAGGAAACCGGGTCTGGTATGTAGAAAACAAGGGAGGTATTGATCCAACTTCCATCAATAAGTTGAGTATAATATGGGTAGATGAAATACTTAATGAGATAAGTGAGCAAGACTACCTCGGGCATTAGGCCTTCGACAACTTGAGGAGGAAAAACTAGGAAGACAAGATTTTCTTGGCCCAGAGTTTCAAGGATCCTCCAATTCTGAGCCATTTAGCATTGAGAAAACAAAAGAACTGATTAGAAACAATGCGAATATTACAATGATCCAACCTACATCATCCTATAACATCACAACTCGACTGGATCCTCCAATTTCGAGTTGTTCTAACACAGTGTAAACAGAGAGATGGAAAGAGGCTGACATCCACAAAGGCAAGAAGTCTCAAATTCTAATACATAACCAGAGCAACCAGTGCTTCATCAAAACTTACAATCGGGAGCCTAGCTCAACCATCGACCCTTTACAAAATGGAAAAAATGACTACATATAGCCAAAATGAAACAACAACAGCGAAAACGAGAAACTGCATTAAAAACATTGCGTCTGCATGTCTTCTGGAAGTCTATGCACTTAGACTCTAGACGATCGTGCACATATGACAGACACAATCAGACTCCTGACTGTCCTACAGTGGTTTGAAAGATGCAAGCTCTTTCAGGATGGACTGTCAGTCTATCTCTACGCTTGTCCTTTCCTGGCCTTCTATTTATTGAAGAAGACAACGTTCAACCACCTTGAATTGCCATAATAACTACTTCCTTGGGATTGGGAACAACCTCGGTCAACTCTATACTCGGACGATGTAGTGACCTTTCTTTGGATGCTGCTTCGTTGCACTGCTGCGAGGGGACCCTTATGGCGGATGTGGATGAGGGTCTGACGGGGGTGATGGCACCAAAACTGTGAGGGTGAGATGAGAGGTGATGAGGTGTGGGAGATGTGATAGGGGAAGACACATGGCGAAGGGTGGTAAGTGGAGGCAGTAGGAGATGGGATATAATGGTAACAAGGGGCACATTATTTATGGGAGGCTGACGTGGAAGGGAGAGAGACACATGGTAGGTGGTGAGTGAATGATGAGATGGGGAGGGACCATGTGGATGGAGAGAGGGGAGCTGTGGGACCGAATGTCGAGGACGAGGAGGAGTGAAAGGAAACAGGCCCTGTCACGTGGTCAAGTGGAGAACAGNNTCAGAATTGCCTGAGCGTTGTTGATCTAGGTGCCTCAATCTCGACCGTTCGATCTGGGAACTTCAATGTCAGTTGTTTGAGAGATGCCCGCCCGATTCCGGACCCCCTCCCCCGTTAAAGGAAGAATGGTGAGGGGGCTCTAGAATCCAACCACGACCGTAAATCTGAGTGCCCCGATCCAGGCTGTTGAAAGATGCACGACCAATTATCCAAATGCGCATTTGCGCCCCAGCTTAGGGTAAGTGGGTTTTTACCCCGCTTCTTCACATTTTTCCCCCAAAGGAGCTTATCTTTCATGAAAACACTCACTTTAAAAGAAATGTTGCTAACATGTCCAATTCAAGCTAGTATCTCGAAGGGCCCACAAAACCTGGGTGCCAGCTTGGCACAGTTCCCTAACTTCAACGAAATTTTTCAGGTTTCGACCTTTAAATAAACATGGTCTCCCACTTGAAATTTCAAGTGTCTTCTTTTCTGATCTGCATAGCTCTTCTGTCTGTCCTGTGCTTCTTTTAAGTTATGTTGTACATTCCTTACCATGTTCTCCATTTCTTATAGCATCTCTAGTCCAACCATGAGTCTGTCAATTGGGTTATCCCAGCTAATTGGAGTCGTACACTTTCTGTCGTATAGTACCTCGAAAGGGCTTAACTTAGCCGAAGTTTGGTACCCATTGTTATATGCAAATTCTACCAAGTGTAGATAGTCTTCCCATTTGTTTGGTTTTGTTCTTACATACATGTAGAGCATATCCTCTATGATTTGGTTTTTTCTTTCGGTCTGTCCATCCGTTTGTGGGTGATAAATCGTATTGAAATTCAAATTAGTATTTAGCCCTACAAACAATTCCTTCCAAAAAGTGGATGTGAATTTTACGTCTCTATCTGAAATCACGATTTTAGGAATACCATGCAGTCTAAAAATTTCTTTCAAAAATATTTCAGCAATATTTATAGCTTTAAAAGTAGACTTTACAAGAATGAAGTGTGCAGACTTACTGAGTTTGTCGATTACAACCATAATGGAGTCATTATGTTTCTGAGTTTTAGGAAAATCTGTAATAAAGCCTAGCGATATGGTCTCCCATTTCCATTCTGGTACTGGTAATGGCTGTAATAGGTCGGTTGGATGCTAGTGTTCAACCTTTACTTGCTGACAATCTTGGCATCTAGCCAGATATTCTGTTGTTTCACCCTTCATGTTAGGCCAGTAAAATAGTTTTCTAAGTGATGTTAGTGTTTTCTAGTATCCTGGATGACCAAAATATGGTTTCTTATGCACTTCATCCAGGACTGTTATCTTTAACTCTGCTGAATCGAGTATGTAGAGTATGTTTTTAAATTGTAATAGTCCCTTCTTGTCGATACTCAGATCTGGTTTATCTGAGCTTGCAATATTGTTTTGTAATTCTTCCATTATCTTAGTGTAATTTTCATTGTTAATGTTTGTTGTCCTTATTCTTTGTTCTAGATCACTTTCTGCCCTGCTGATATTTATCTCAAATAACCCATGGACCCTTCTGCTTAAAGATTCTGCTACCTTATTTTCCTTACCCTTTATATGTCTGACCTCGAAGTAGAATTTTCTCAAGAAGGATAGCCATATTTCTTGCCTTTCATTAAGGTCTGGTTGGCTAAATAGATATTTCACGCCACTATTATCCGTCAATAGTAGAAATTTCCTACCCATTATATAGTGTCACCAAATTTTTAAGGCATGTATTACCGCTGCCAATTCTAAGCCATGAGTGACATAATTTATCTCATGTTATTTTAATTTCTGGGACTCATAACAAATCACGTGTCCTTCCTGAGTTAGGACACCACCTAGTCCTTCTTTACTTGCATCAACACATACAGTAAAGTCTTTATCTAGGTCTTCTACCTTCAAAATGGGTGCAATGGTCAATAATTCCTTCATCTTGTTAAAACTGTCTTGACACTTCTGTGACCAGTTGAACGTGGTCCCTTTCTTTTGTAATGACATGAAAGGGTAGGCTATCTTGGAAAACCCTTCTATAAATCTGCGATAATATCCAGTGATTCCCATGAATTACTGGATATTTGCTACATCCTTAGGTACCGACCATTCCATGATGGCTTTTATTTTCTCAGGGTCTGCGACAATGCCTTCTGCTGAAATTACATGTCCCAAATATTGTATTTTCTTTTGATAAAAATCACACTTATCAAATTTGGCGTACAGTTTATGTTTCCTCAAAGTTTGTAGAACTATTCTTAAGTGTTCTTCATGTTCTTCCTCCGTTTTAGGATAGACCAAAGTATCATCGACAAATACTAGTACGAATTTGCCTAAGTATTGACTGAAAATACTGTTCATCAGGCACATAAACGTGGCTGATGTGTTAGTGAGTCCGAAAGGTATGACTACGAATTTGTAGTGTCCATATCTTGTTCGAAAATCTGTTTTGCTTATATCTTCATCCTTTATCCTAACTTGATGATAACCGGATCGTAAATCCAATTTCAAAAAGATCTTGGCCCCACCTACTTGATAAAACAAGTCATTTATCCTAGGTAAGGGGTACTTGTTCTTAATAGTCATTTTATTCAATTTTCTATAATCGATACAAAGTCTTAGAGTACCATCTTTCTTTCTCACAAAGAGGACTGGTGCCCCCCATGGTGAAACACTCAGTCTGATATACTCTTTGTCCAACAATTCCTGTAATTGTATTTTTAATTCTGTCAATTCTGGTAAACTCATTCGGTAAGGTGATTTTGAGATAGGGGCTAAACTAGGTAGTACATCTATGGAGAAGTCTATTTCCCTCCTAGGAGGTAATTCCGATATCTCATCCACAAACATGTCTCTAAATTCGTGTAGGACAAAAAAATCTTCTAACTCTGGATTATCTATCTTTTTTAGCAGATTCGTTATTTGGATGGCATAAACTTGACATCCTTTTCTCATACATTTCTTAAGTTGCATTTCTGAAACTTGTCTAACTGATATAGGTTTTGGTATACCTTGGGTTGTCCTAGCAGTGCCAACATCGTCTTTATAGTTAATTGTCTTTGTATAATAGTATAGTACCTCTTTGTGCTTTTCCAACCAATCCATTTCGATAATCATATCATAAGATCCTAGTGGTAGGATGTTCAGATTCGTTCTTATGTTTTGCCCATCTAAGTTGAACTCGAAATTAGAAATAAAGTCAACTAATTTCCTTTTTGTTCCTGTTTCTAGTTGTACCCGCCATGATTTTGCATGCTTCGGTTTCTTAAGTTTATTTGACTCTACTACATCATGAGTAATATAACTTAACGTAGTTCCAGGGTCAATTAAAACAAAAATTTGAGTGTTTTCGATTTTACCTTCGATTTCTACCACAGAGGATTGGTGGTCAGCTTGTCGCCCGTCTATGGCTACATTTGTCCGATGTAGGCTTCTACCTACATCTCCCACCATCGAGGATTCCTGCAAATTATGAACAACAGTTTTGTTTACTAAATTTAAACGTGGACAATTCCTCCTTAGATGAGGTTCTCCACATTCCCAACAATTTAGTGGTTTGCAGGGGTTGTCCCCAAAATTCTTCATTCCCAGATTTATTGGTTTACCGATGCCTTGCGTATTCAAATGGTTGGAGTGAAAATCCTTTCTCAGAAAGTTTTTTGTTGCATTACGATAAGGAGCTGGATGGTATCCCTTCTTTCGCTGATTCATTCAATCTTGTTTATTATCCTTCTAGGCTTTGAGAAACTCTGCCTGATGTTTGTATTGATCGTAGCACATTCTTGCTTTCCTGAATACTTCACTCAAGGACTTGGGGTTGTCAAACTCAATTTTGTCCATGTAGGACTGCATTAAACAACATAAGAACCGCTGGATTTTTACCTTATCCTCTCGAATGTAAGGTACAAACCTTAATAATTCTAGGAATTTATTTATAAGGTCCTCCATTGTCATCTGTCAAAGTATTAACTCGTAAAATTATTTCATTTTCCTTTCATATTAGCTTTCAGAAAGGTACTATTTCTTGAAATACTTCTTAAAGTCAGACCATTCCAACTGTTTCTCCTTTAGGCCCTTGGACAATTTCAGGTCTTGCCACCAAATGCTGGCCTTCCCTTTCAGATTGTACATGGCCATTCTGACCTTCATATTGCTCGAATAGTTGTAGATATGGAAGTATTTTTTGATGTCCAACACCCATGCCTCAACTTCTTCTCATGTCCCAGATTCTCCATCAAAGGTAGCTGGTTTAATCTTTTTAAATTCTCCTTCAAGGTGGTCTACTTGTTTTCTTTTTCTGTCTGTTTTAGTTTTGTCCTCAGCTGAAGG